>CM047582.1:26001126-26028897 GCA_026184515.1 Peronosclerospora sorghi | reverse complement strand
ACTTGCGATCAAGACGGAATATTGCTGATCGTCGGTTATTAGCATCGGCCCAAACGTGATCAAGCCTGATCGCGGCTAATTGACGTGGTTTAAGCACCTGATCGCACGTGATCACGCCTGATCGCATCGGTTGTATCTTCACAAGTTAGTTAATTCAATCTTGCACCAAGAATTCGCTGTGCGCTGTCCTCGCCACCTGAGGATCGACCCACACCTAGCCGTCGGGTACACAAGGTGAGCAAAGAACACAAGCAGTCGAAGACATCCGGAGGAGCCCCTTCGTTAGTCGGCAGTCTGGGCGCCGTGGTACCGCCTGATCAAGTCTCAAAAACTTCGATCAGCAGCTCCACCACAGGTGCGTTTACTGAAGGGAGGCGCTAGTTGCCGTCCCTGTAGATGTCCTTAGTAGTTGGACGCAAAAGGAGAACTTTATTAGCACTTATATCCCTAAAACTCCAATTACTTAATATCAACCAATCAGAACTACCCATTCCAACGTACTCCGTCGACCAGTCGACCTGATTTTTCTGTCGTCCGTCGCTGTCCGTTAGGTACCTGTACCTAGTCGTACCTTCTCACGATGTACCGTCTATGTCCCGTCCATGTTCACCACAGTTGTACCTGTAGTGGTACACACAGTGTTGCACACAGTTACACACACAGTTACACACACAGTTGTAACCACAGTCACACACAATTATGCACCATTTTTATGGTACACTTTACCATAATTGCATACTGCCTATGGTACCTCCGAACAAACCAATGCAGATGGGGGTCGTGCTGCTACTATTGGTATCAAAAGGCAGATACGCGCAGTTGCCTGTCTTAGTGTGGTGAAGTGTGCCATAAAATTGCTACCATTGTGGGCATAATTATGGGTGTTACTGTGGGCACAACCGGGTGAGTAGTTGCGTGTACGATTGTGTGTACTACTGTGTATACAGTTGTGTGTACAACTGTGGTGTACATAGACGGGACATAGACGGTACATCGTGAGAAGGTACGACTAGGTACAGGTACCTAACGGACAGCGACGGACGACAGAAAAATCAGGTCGACTGGTCGACGGAGTACGTAGGAATGGGTAGTTCTGATTGGTTGATATTAAGTAATTGGAGTTTTAGGGATATAAGTGCTAATAAAGTTCTCCTTTTGCGTCCAACTACTAAGGACATCTACAGGGACGGCAACTAGCGCCTACCTTCAGTAAACGCACCTCTACGTCCCGGGCGGGAGCACTTAGTGCAATTTTTGGCCCACTGGCAGACGTAGAGTGTTGTGAACTCGCGTTTCAACTCCTCCCGCTTTGCCAGCGGTGTAATGGGGTGCCATTACATAATTGATTTTCAAGTTAGAATATCACAGTTTAATTTCAGACGCGTTGTCTGAAATTTAAATAAGAGATTATAAGTTATTATAATCTACGAAGGGAAAGTCGATTCGGTATAAATACCGAATCTTGCAGGTTAACTAATAGTACAGTTAGTTGAATACTTGATATTATTATATTAATTAGGTAGTTACTATACTATTAGCCTCTAAACCACCCATTAAATAAACACTCTTAATTTTGCGTTCTTAGACCAAAGTGAATATTTATATTTACTTTTTGTATAGGATTAGTTGTTATCAACTAATCCTGCCCTATTGCATTGCGCGCTTCCTCGCAATTACAGTGTAAGCCTGTAACAGGATCAGTCCTGTTACACCTGGTAGCACTTTGGGGTCCGTCTTAACGACCACAGTTTTGTTCTGCTAGTCAACTAGCGGAGCGAAGATTAAGAGCCGCTCGGCATCATGTCGCGAGACATGACGCCTGCTGAGCGAGAGAGAACGTTTGAAGTGGCGAATGAACATTTCCCCCACTTCTCGTCGCGTAGTAAAGACGCGACGATGGAAATGGTTCGGTCCATGGGGACCGACATCATTACCTTCCTCCAGGCTAAGTCCCCGGAGGAAGTGATACAGGTGGTGAATCTCTTTAGGCGAAACCATCTAGAAAAGCCAGAACGGCCCGCGCAAGAGGCAGCGCGGACCGCATCAGCACCTACAACGCATAGCGTTGAAATGGTAAAGGCGCGAGTACCGCCCTTTACCGGCGAAGGGGGCGAGCCCCTTCGTAGATGGTTCGCAGAGGTGGAAGATGCCATCTCTGCGCAAAATATTGTTGACGAACGTCAACAGGCGTACTTCACCACAACATGTCTAGGCGGCAGAGACAGGGCATGGGAGATGAGTCGCAGAGCCACTGATGACTCTGCGCTCCTGACTTATCAGGAATTAAAAGCTGAGATAAAGCTCAACTTTGAAGCTCCAGAAATGGAGCTAAGTAGTCGGCAGGAGTTCATGGAACTCCGGCAAGGTAAGCTTGACCTTCAAGCTTACGCTCAGAAGACGCAATATTTGCTGTCAAATATTGTGTATGAGCCGGTGCCCCCTGCAATGCAGGTCACTGGCTTCATGAAGGGACTCAATGATGGTCCCGTCAAACAGAGTCTCTACAGGCACCCGCCAGAGACTCAAGGGATGCCATTGATATGAGCATCCGTGAGGAGTTCAGCATGCGATCAGCGCCATCGCATGCTGGGTACAGCCGAAGGGCTCAACAGCCCTTCGCTTTTGACATGCCGCAACAGCATGTCAACAAGCAGCAGTCGGGCATACGAAGTTCACACTTCGTCTCAAGAAAAAGCCACCCGCGCCAGAGCATGGGCGGTGGAGGTCCAGAGCCGATGGACCTATCAGTTGCGGTTGCTTCGAACTCGAAGCAACCGAAATTTAAGAAGAACATTCGCTGCAATAGATGCGCAAAAATGGGGCATTTTTCCCATGAGTGTATGGCACCGCGTCCGGTGCCACGCAGTCAGCGAACGGAACCGTCAGCGGCACGGCGACACCAACAGGGACATCACCCTGTTGGTGCAAAAAACGTAAACAACCAGTAGGGCGGGGCGCCCTACTGGGAATGTTATCCCACATGCCGACATAAGGAATGTGAGGGTAATAGCCCCAGACGGGACTATGTCCTGTCAAAAGGTGCAGGGTGATGGTAAGCCTCTTATCACCCTGGAGGTTAAGCCGCACGGGAGCGATGTCCCCATGCAAGCTTTGTTTGACACAGGAGCGTCAAAAAATTTCGTTAGAACTCAGAGTCTAACGCTGTTGAGCTTCGTGGAGGTAGAAACCCTACGAAGTATGTTGTCAGTCCGGTTAGCAACATGTTCAACCGTGACTATTCCAAAGCGTGTGATTAAAACACGCTTCGAGTTGAATGAACTGTCATTCGAGGATGAATTCATCGTCCTCGATTTAGATGACAAGTTCGATGTGATACTTGGAATCCCATGGATGTCCAAGTTAAAACCTTCGATCGACTGGGTTAACCTATCGATCGACTGCGGCGGACCCACAGGATCTGAACACCCTGTGTGTAATCCGGCTGTATCAGAAGATACAACCGCAGCGTCGGACAGTCTGGCGGATAGCGATGGCACCACCAGGTCTGTCCGACACGATCAGGGGAAGGTACCTCCGCTGGTGAGAGTCCAGAGGGACTACCACACGCAACGGAAGAGTCGTTGAGTGTTGGAGAGATATCCACGGGTGATAAAGATCACCGTGAGAATGAAGTTATATCCACGGTGGGAAACACCCACCGTGAGAATGAAATAGTATCCACAGTGGGAAACACCCACTGTGCGACCGAAGGTTCCAACACGACGAAAGAATTCCGTGTTGATGAGAGTGAACTCACGATCGAGTGCAATCGTGAGCACAACTCCGTGGTGGCCAGTGCCCACCACGTTGCGTTAGCCATGCACACGGGTGATAAAGACCACCGTGTTGCAGAACAGGCGGCCGATCAGACGAGCACATCTGATCGCCAAGAAAATTCCATGGTAGGCAGTGGCCACCATGATGATGAGTATTCGCACACGGTGAATCGTAATCACCGTGTAGCAGTCAATCATACGAGTGCGTCTGATTGCATGGACAGTTCCGTCGAGACGATCAACGTCTTAACGCAAACGGAGACCGGATTAGCTACCCAGTCTCTGTCGATGGAACACCCTCTGACAGAAGGTTCGGAGGTGATGGCTCTTCCAGCGCTAAGCCGGAAGAAGTTTATGAGAAACTTGCACGATGATCAGATCGAACAGATCTGTGTCATCGTTGCAACAGATGATGTAGTGGATATTCGTGAACGAATATCCGCATTACAAGTGGAAAAAATTGGGAGCGAGGTTCCCAATGATCAAACCAAAGTTCAGCGCTTTGAAGCGCAGAGCTGGGAGTCGCTTAAAGCGATCTCCCCATTTTATGAGGTACTTCGAGAATATGCTGACGTCTTTCCAGAAGAAATACCTAGCGAGCTCCCTAAGGACAAGGGAACTCGTCATGAAATTGACCTCGTGCCAGGCACGAAGTATTGTGTCACGCGGCAATGGCCGTTGCCGCGTGATCAAGTAAAAGCGATCGATGAGTTTTTCGAAGCTCGTCGTAAAGCAGGCCAAGTGCGGGAGTCTATCTCACCGAACTCTACCCCCACCTTTTGTGTGAAAAAGTCCACAGGTGGGTGGAGAATCGTTCACGCTAACAACAAGCTGAACGGAGCGACGGTACCGACGCAGACGCCGATACCGCGAAAAGATGTCATCATTGATGGCATGTGCGGGAGCACCATCTTTAGTGCTCTCGATCTAAGAGATGGATTTTATCAAATCCTAATGCGTGAGAAGGATATCCCTCTCACGGCGGTAATCACCCCAAGCGGCATGCTTTGGGAGTGGCTTGTTATGCCGCAGGGGCTTCGAAATTCCCCTGCTACGTTTAATAGATGCGTAACGCATCTATTACACCCGGTGTGAGAATTCGCACCGAGTTATTTCGATGACGTGTTCATCCATATTAAGGGTTAACACGATAAAAGCGATGTAGAGGTCCATAGGGAACATCTACGTGAGTGTTAGAGCTTATGCGTAAGCATAAGCTCTACGCAAATCTAAAGAAGTGCACCCTTGGTGCACCTGAGATACCCGTTCTTGGATGTTTTGTGGGCAAGAACGGCGTGCGTCTTTATCCAGAAAAGATCAGGGTGGTCGTTGAATGGACTACGCCAAACAACGTTAAGTAACTTCGAAAGTCCTTGGGTTGGCAACATATTTGCACAAGTATTCGTGCAACTATTCTGGGTTAATACGACCTCTTTCTCATTTACTTAAGAAATATGTCGAATTGCATTGGGATACCCAATGTCAAGATGCTTATGATGCAGTCAAGCAAAGCTTGACTGAAGCGCCTGTCTTGGCTATAGCCGATAACGAGCGTCCGTTCCACGTTGTTTTCGACGCGAGCGATTTCGCTATCGGCTGTGCTTTGATGCAGCGTGATCACGATGATCGTGATCGTGTAATCTGCTATCAATTGTGTCAGTTGCGCCCAGACGAGCGAAACTATCCAGTGCATGACAAGGAACTCCTTGCCATGAAGTATGCACTGGCTAAGTTTCGGATCTATCTATTGGGAGATAGACCGTTTGTGGTTTACACGGACCATGAGTCGCTACGCACGGCCGTGAATTCACCACACATTTCTCAAAGAATGGCTCTATGGCTGTCATTCTTTGCTGAATACAACTTTACGGTTGAATACAAACCCGGAAAGTTGAACGTGATAGCGGATGCGCTATCACGAAGGCCCGATTACGAGACGAAACCGTCCGTAACCGAAGGTGCCAGTGCAAACGCGATCCGTTGCGCTGCTTTGTCGTCGTCAATTATACGGCAAGTACGCGAGGCGTACAAAACAGACGGGGAGACACGTCTGTTGATTGATTCTTAAGTAATCAATCAAGTGAGAAGCGCGACGAACTCCCAGAGTTCCTCCGCGCTTGCGTGCATCGATATCGACTGCACGATGGTCTGCTGCTTTACAGCACAGACCAAAAAGATGAAAGTCGCATCGTCGTTCCAAACGACGATGATCTCAAACATCAAATTATGTTTGAGTATCATGATGCACCGATTTCGGGGCATCAAGGTCGAGAGAAGACACACGCTTCTCTCGCACGTGACTTTTACTGGCGAAACCAGTACAAGTGGGTACGGAAATACGTACGCGCTTGCGAGATTTGCCAGCGCGTTAAGCCTGCGCAGTCTGCACAGGCTCCGCTGCAATCTCTGCCGGTTCCTACAAAGTTTTGGAAGTTCATTTCAATGGACTTCGTATTCGGTCTTCCACCCGACAATAGTCGGAAGACTGGAATAATGGTCTTTGTAGACCGTTTCAGTAAGATGGTACATCTTACTGCAGTATCAGCGAACGTAACCGCCGCTCAAACAGCGCGGATATTCGTTGATACGGTATTCCGTTTGCACGGAATGCCGGAAGACATTGTCTCGGATAGAGATCCGAGATTTACAGGACGTTTCTGGCAAGAAACGTTCTCATTGTTGGGAACCCAGTTGAAGATGTCAACTGCGGACCATCCGGAAACGGATGGGCAGACGGAACGGGTTAACCGCGTTCTCGGAGACATGTTGCGATCATACGCACATGCCTTTGAACAGTGGAGTGACTACCTGTCACTCACTGAATTTGCGATTAACAATTCGGTGCATGCTTCAACTAAGCATACATCGTCCTACGTGAATGCCTTAAGGCATCCACGAACCCCAGCTTTACTTGGCGGTACGCCAAATCTAAGTGGGGGAGGGACCCGCTCAAATTTTGAGCGAGTCAATGCGCAAGTTGCGACTGCAACTTGTGAACAAAACGATGGCCCTTCTACTGAAAATACTGTAGAAGCTGAAGCAGCTTCAATTGAAACTGAAGCTGCATACGATGAATATGTGTCTGCAGCAATGGCTGCAGACAACGAGGACAATGCACCTACTGCTGATAAAGCAGTAGATGAATTCGTATTACATCGCCAAGCTGTAATACGCTATATAAAAGATGCACTTGCCTCTGCTTTTGATAAGCAGAAGCAAAATGCAGACAAACAAGGAAGGAAGAACAAAAACTCCTTTCTGAAAGGTGAATTGGTATTATTAAGTACTACCAATTTGCCTACACTTGCAATACGCAACTTCCCTACACGGAAGTTGCTTCCTAGGTACATTGGACCTTGAAAGGTCCAAGAGATTCGGGGGAATGCCTATACCTTAGACATTCCCACAGCAATGCGGCTTCACCCAACATTATATGTTGGGCGGCTCAAGCCGTATCACTTGTCTTCGTCTTATGACGAGACGCAGAACCACGGAAGATACCGTCCTTTTCCAAGTCTCCCAATAGATACTTGTAATCGGCTTCCAGCCGTTGGTGAGCAGAGCGGAGAGTCCGTACCTCCGCCTTCGACTGCTCAAGATCAGCCTTGTTCCGATCGAGCTCTCCCTTATAACGGGAAAGCTCAATGTACAGAAGATCATTCTTCTGCTGAAGGGCAGTGGGCGCCCCGAGGATTTCGCGGACATCCTCTCGAAGAGACCGATATGTCTTCACACAGTGAGACATATCGCTGCTCAAGGAGGAATAACCCTCCTCGAGCTTGCGGAGCAAAGAACCATGCTCCTCAACAACAACGGCGAGGGAATTCTCAACCTCCGCCGCCCCTGATTGATAATCAGGGGAATAAGGGATATATCCTCGAGCGCTTGATCTCGAAGCGCTCGGCGCCTTCGAAGAAGGGGCAGCGTACCGAGTACTTGGTACGCTGGCTGGGATATCTCCAAGAGTTCGACTCTTGGGAGCCGATTGAGGTTCTGAGGGCCGACGCCCCAGACCTTTTGACTGTGTTTGAGAAGAAGTCTCAAACTAATAATGCGAAGTAGCATCAACAGCAGGTGTTGATGCATTCAGGGTATCAATTAAACCCTGAATTTCGGCAGGTACGGAAAAACCACCGTACCCCCGCAAATCCTCCTCTGACAGACGAGGAGTGCCCTGCGGACACCGCGGGCAAACGAGGTGAGAAGGGACACCACAGTTCAACCCTTCTTGGATGCAAGCAAAATGTATGTATTCCATTTTGCCTGTTCGCGAGTGCTTTAAAAAGCGCTCGCGTATTACGTGAACTTTATTCACGTAATCATCTGGGCTTTTGTTGTAGTTGTCAACAAAAGCGTTTCAACTTTGAGTCAGGGTGTCTTTATCGTTCCTGTTTCTCCTTGACCCTTTCCGGCTCGAATAATATCGAGCCTGGAAAAAGAGGTCAATAAAGTACAGACGTCTATCGTCTGTCCTTCGATCAAATCGACGTGACTGGATGTCTTCGCAGTCATCCAGCACGTTGATATCGAACAACGCATATTGCCAGTCCCGCTTACGGTGACCTCCACTGTTGGGGGCAATAACCCAGCCAGGGGTCCAAAACCCCACTCTGTACGGAACATGTGGTTCCGTACGATGATACGCTTCAGAAGCGGCAGGAGCCGCTTCTGTCGAGCTCTTTTAGCAGGCGGAGCACCGCCTGCTTCAACACCACGCGCCGGGGTTAAATCACCCCGACGTGGAGAAGTACTTGGTCCAGGTGGGGAGCTGCGTTCCCGCAACCACCTGTGATAATCAATGTCGCTGTCATAGCTGACAGCGACACCAGAGTCATCATCGCTGTTAGGCGATGAGCACCTAGCGAGTTTCGACTCGCTAGATCCTTTCGTGGGGACAGCTGTACCCTCATCACTTTGTTCGGAGTCAGAACTTCCGAACATGGCCCTCTTGGCAACATGCCATTCGGAAGTTGCCATTGTGCGAGATGCTGCATTAGCAACATCTCCCTGTTTCTTGCCAGATGCCGCCTTAGCAGCATCTGTGGTCGAAGACGGTACGTCTTCCGACCTTTGCGTACTTGACGCTGCTAATGCAGAGTCACTGTTGTCACTCAACACCTCAGCACCTAGTGCTGAGGCGGAGGAAGAAGCTCCTTCGATGTTTTCAGCAGCGCTCTTTAGAGCGCCGCCGTGTGCTTTGTCCATCGAGTCGATGGTCAATCAGTTGGTGAATGAGAAATACCGACCAACAAGTGCCACCTATGATTGGCCAAAATAAGAATTATTATTGGCCAACCACCTTAAGTGGGGGGGGGTGATGTAATGGGGTGCCATTACATAATTGATATTCAAGTTATAATATCACAGTTAAATTTCAGACGCGTTGTCTGAAATTTAAATAAGAGATTATAAGTTATTATAATCTACGAAGGAAAAGTCGATTCGGTATAAATACCGAATCATGCAGGTTAACTAATGGTACAGTTAGTTGAATACTTGATATTATTATATTGGTTAGGTAATTACTATACTATTAGCCGCTAACCACCCATTAAATAAACACTCTAATTTTGCGTTCTAACCCACAAGTGAATATTAATATATTTAATTTTGGTATAGGATTAGTTGTCATCAACTAATCCTACCCCTCTTATATTGCGCGCTTCCTCGCACAACACAGTGTAAGCCTGTAACAGGATCAGTCCTGTTACACAATCCTTCACCTCGTCTGCGCTCAATTGTGTGACTTTACCATGCAAGTAATTCCGCAAATCACAAATCCACTTCTCTTCGTCCTGCGCCTTTTTCACACTCTCCGCTCTCATCCCTTCTATGGATATTTCCGGCCACGTCGGCAGTCGTGATTGACGGAGGTTACGTGATAGCGTCGTCACCAGAACTTGTGGGACAGTGGGATCTTCATTGCACGTGATCACTTCCGAGAGTCGGTTGAGATCAACCAGTTCTTCCAGCTGTTTTTTGTCATCTATCTCACATCGCGTTCCGTCCCGCATGGCCGTCGTGGTGATATGATCTTCACTCTTATTCCACTCTCTTTTGACGTGAAATAGATCATGATCAGGCTATTCTCGTAGGATTTTTAGCGCATGCTGTTGTAATACATGCAGTCGCGGAGCCTTGCACTCTATTTCACCGCGCATTTGTCTGATCACCAAATTCGAGTCTCCACACACGATCATCCTTCCTTTGGGGTATATCGACAGTAGGTCCAAACTTAAAAGCAATCCATGGTATTCCGCTTCGTTCACCGTGATATCAGGTGCATGATCGGCTACCGCGGTATAATCTTTCCACTCCGGTAATTTCCATACGATGGCACTAAACGCTCCAACACTTTGCTTAACACTTGCAGATCCATCAAAACTGATCACGTAGAGTTCTTCGCCTTTCTCAACCGTAGGAGGTGGTACTTCAATCACCTTCGGCGATTGCTTTTTCGGTGCGATCGCGATCAGGGCTTCGTAAATTTTGGCGCGAGGGTTATGCTTGCTGCTAACGCCCCTAGTACCTCCTCTTCTCCATGCGCACATTTCTTGATCTCCAGGTCCCATTGTGATAAGATCGCAGCCCATCTCCCCAATTGTCCGTCTATCCCTTTGGATGTTAATAACCATTTCAACGTGGATCGACGTGACAGGACAGTGATGGCCTTTCCGACCAACATCGTAAAGTAAAATCCAAAATTGGCAGAAAAGCCAGACCTTCGTTTTGTACGGGGCTGTGATTCAGCTCACCGTTCTTCAACGTTCGGCTAGCGAATGCCACGGGATAATACACTTGATCATGTTCCTGTACCAGCGCGGCAGATACTGCCCACTTGCTGGCATAAACCACGATCACCGGCGTTTTGGCTTGATCAAAATGACTCAGGGTTGGGGCTGACGCAATTTTCGCTTTCAGCATACTGAATGCCACTTTTGCCCTTATCAATCGATCGTCTTCCTGATCTGGATTCTCTTTGATTGATGATCGGCTCTTTAACTCTTGATAATCTATCTCTCGTAATTCGTATAGCACAGCAGCATAGATCGGGAAGTCTTCAATAAATCGACGGTAATAATTCAGACTCCCCAAAAACGATTGCATAGCACGTAAGGTACCAGGAAAAGGCAAATCGATCAGATCATCCAAGTTCTTCGGGTTTGTTTCCAAACCGCGGCTAGAGACGTGATGCCCTAAATAAGGAAATTAACGTCGCCCCCAGTACAATTTAGCCACGCTGATCGACAAGTTCCACTGATCGCACTTTTCCAACAGGTTCCGCACCTTATCACACAGGTTAGTCCATGCAGGTGCAGGGATTAAAAATATCATCGATATATGATCGCCGCTGCAGCGCAGACGGGCCCGGTGTCTGATCAGGCTCTTCAACAGTAAATACATCAGCCGATTCATTGGCACCGTCCTTAACCTTTCGATACCCATACAGTGCATTATCGATCAACCGCTGGTAGATCTGCGGAGCATTCTTTAGGCCAAAGGGCATCCTATTCCATTCAAACAATCCAAACGGGGTGACAAACGCCGAAATATGACGTGCTCGATCGGTCATAGACACAACCCAAATACCACTTGCCATATCCAAAGAGAAAAACCACAACGCTTTATCCAAATCTTCGATCAAATCAGAGATCAGAGGCATAGGGTACACCATCAAACGCGTGAGTTGATTCACCGCGCGATAATCGATACATAAGCGAATATCAACCCCACTATTCTTCACGATGATCACTATAGGTTATGGCCAGGGTGACGTAGACGGCTGTATGATCTTCGTGGCCAATAGCCCCTTGATCAAGGCTGATAACTTCTCGCGAAATTGCGGATCCATCTTTCGACACTTTAGGGCGATCGGGCGCGCATTTCCTACATCGATATCACAAACAACTACACGTGCAGCAGGAGGCAGCGCGTTCCCTTTCCCGATCAACATATGTTTCTTCGCCCAAATTGTATCGCGAAGCTGATCAATTTCTTCTGCTGTATTGATCAATGGATCACCAACTCCCAGGTCATCCTTAGTCACTTCTTCGGTACTTGCGGACACTTCAGGCAACGTAGCGATCTGCTTCTCCAATTCTTCCACGTAAAAATCTCCGCCTTATGGTAGCAAACTTGATCATCGATAGGAATCACACCAAATTCACTATGATCGGCTGAGACGGTGTGATCACGCATATCTTGATCAGGCTCATCTCATGTAACAGGTTGTTCAACTCCGTGATCCAGGGTCGAACCTTTCACCCTCGGCTCCTGCTCGCACCTCTCTTGCTTTCTTGCACCTTTTGCGGCCCTCCGGTGACTAATGCCACAGATGTCACGATCGGGTCCGTAGGTCGTACTAAAATACTTCGAGGAGTAGTATACTCCTTCTTCTCGACTAGGGGACCTTGATCGACACTTTCTTGATCGTCATGTACAGAATCGGTAGAATCTTGATACTCGAGATTTTTCCTCTCCTTATAGCGTTTGGATCCCACCGAAATAAATCCATGGCGACGGCGCACGTCGTTTTGTTCATCCTTATACCTAAAATCGTATCGTCTTTTAGGATGATCGGATGATCAACGACGTTTGTAATACGCAGATACCGTAAATTACCCACGCCCCTAGTAATAGTGGGTACCCAATTTTTTTCCGCGAGTAATCCATAACTTCCGAGATCGCTGATCACGAATCCGAACCTCAGCAGATCGACCTACTGGTATCTTCTCGTACTGATCAAGTTTCATATAGTTTCCACTCGATCCATACGGCTGTCCACGCCTTCTAATGGGATGATGACTTCATCAGTCAAACTTAGCGCACCGTGGGCGACGTCCAATCTGACACCAGCTGGGATCATAAAATCCATACCCAATATAACATCTTGGCCAACGATATTTCCCACCCATGCATGGAAATAATATACCAACGAGCCCGCTAACGTAATCTTGATTTTAGTGCGCCCTTCTGTGAGGTATGCACTTTCTCCAATGCCGACACATTCTTGCGTTTGACTCGTGTCGATCTGACAACTCACCTTACGATCAAAGGTTGAGTCGATGATCGACACTTCGGCACCAGAATTAAATAATAACGTGGCACGTTTGTTATTAATTTTACCGCTCGCCTTGTCTTGTTTAAACCATTTCTTTGGAGAGTGGTACTTCCAATATCTACGTGACTCACAGGGAAGTATATCAACTTCCATGATCACCGGGGACCGAGAAAACTCATCCATACGGAAATTAGTCAAACGTGGTAAATCTGGCCGATCACATTTTTCATTATCTCTTTCTGCTGCTTGATCAGCCTTCTTCTTATCCACATATGCAAAAATACACAGACCAGAACGCTCGTATCGTACCAGATTCCCACCTGGCGAGCGTCCTAGTTTAACATGTCTACGGCTTCCTTGGGCAGAATTCCGTCATGCTTGGTAGGGTTAACCACTGGCGAATGCGGTTGTAAAGTTCTTCCATAGGGCACTTTCCCGCTTCGTGAACTTCGCCGCATGCTAGGCAGACGTACAGGCATTGATCAGTCGGATGTCCCTTTTTGCCACACTTCAGACAGGTCAGGCGCTTCCAGCAACGTAAACTATCGTGCCTGATCGATCCACAATGACTGCACTTATTCGCAGCTCCTTGATCAACTGCAATTGATTCACTTCGTTTTCCAGATCGGGGCTCTCCAGGTTGATAGTGCGTCACTGGTTAATCGCGCATGGCAGCAATCATGTAACGGCGCTGATAACCATCGCTTCCACTGTAGTCGGCACTTGATTCCTCACTC
The DNA here is from genome assembly GCA_026184515.1 of Peronosclerospora sorghi. NCBI lineage: Eukaryota > Oomycota > Peronosporomycetes > Peronosporales > Peronosporaceae > Peronosclerospora > Peronosclerospora sorghi. The sequence goes on along the minus strand of CM047582.1, from coordinate 26,015,323 downwards.
CAAGACATCACCTTGATCGCGCGTACTGCTTTGGGATGGCAGGTGCCCGATCATCGCCAAATTTCTGGCGGAATCGTCTAGTTCCTACCACCGCCGTTGGCTGGCACGACTTAATGCGTGCATAAGACCGCAGCGTCTCTTCCAAATCCGTGGCGTTATCTAACCGCAGAAGTTCCAGTTGATCATCAAATTCGCGATTGGCCAATGTGTCCAGAGAATGCTGCACATGTTCACGTAATATCGTAGACGATCCGTCCCAGATCGGCAACTTGGCTCGCATTCCCGCCACATTCAACCGGTGAAGATACTCAATAGGAGTTTCATCCGATCGCTGCTTCATATAATAATACTGGCGGGATGCCGATTGACCACTTCCACAGTATTGAGTTTCAAACTCATCAACGAGACTTTTCCAACTTGAGCGAGTAGATCTACTCAGCTGGAGATGCCAGTTCCGCTCTGGACCTTTTAGCAGATCACCCATGATCAAACACTTTTCATGATCAGAAGCTTGATCACGCATAAATGCTGACTTGAGACGACTAATCCAATTCCGCTCTTGATCTTCATCTCCTTCCTTTCCTGAAAATTCTTTCCGATCACTGATCGCGGACATCCGGATCCTGGGAATCGGCTGTTGATCAGGCATTCCAGTATACGCGGACGCAACTGTGGCTCGTCGAGGCAGTATGATCGGCTCATCTGGATCAATATAATCACGCTGGGATCGTTGATCATGGAACGAATACACGGATCTATGTCAACGTCATTAACCATCGTCGAGCTTCCTGGCTTCGACTGCTGATCATAAAGCGAATGCACGGACTCCATATCGATATCCTTGATCGACGCAGATCTTCCTGGCTTTAGCTGGCGGCCTTTCATGCAAAAGACTCCAGGTGTCGACTTGCCTCTTTCCTCAGCCAAAAACCACCCCATAGCCTTATCAAAAAATGATTGTAGCCGTGGGATCTGCGATGGTTGATCATCATCCGCCTTTACTGATTGAGGCTCCTTCTTGACGACTGAGAACTTGGCTTCATCCTTTTGGCATACCGTCATCCTAGTAATCTTGGGCTCCACCCTTCCGGCACTGCTCGACTCCACTTCATACTCATCGCCTTCGGAGGAGCAGATTCGTAACAGGATGATACCGTGTATTCTGCCACGTTGAGCGACAGACCCGCTTCAATTTTAGCGGAGAACTGGGGGGCTCCACCGTAGTAGATCGACCCACGATAGGTACCCCCAGATCATATAGTCGATGTGTAGCGGTCGCAATATCTTCTAGGTCCTGATCAAACACTTTTTCAGCATCGTAGGCGCTTGTCGTCAGACCAACTTGCTTGATCAGGCGTATTAGCCCTTACACCAGCCGAAGCTTGTCCTTCCATTTTGTCACTGGTTGATCGACCGGTCCGTTTAGCTCTCCCTGATCGTGACCCCGAGTAGGCTCATGATCTCATTTGTCAATAAGAAATCTTCCAGTTATCCTTTGTAAAAGTTTCGGTAAAACGTATTCACCAGATCCAATTACGTTGGTGGCGCATTTGATCGACTTGCGTCGCTCTCCGACCCAGGCGCCTTTAGCAACGCCTTCGGCTGGTCGGCCTTGTAATACTTCACCACCGGATCACAATCCGGATCATTATACACACATATATTTGGCGGATCAACTTGCGTTATGATCCACATGGGCTACCGAAGGATCCTCGGGAGGTGGTTGAGGCTTCTCCTCCTTTACCTCATCAAGATACCTCCCCAGGTCCTGATAATCAGCATTCCTTTCTTCTTCAGACATGAAGACGTCGAACTGCCTTCCGTCGTCACAACCACCTCCTCATTTTCCACTTTGATCTTCAATTCTGCTTCCTCTTCCGTTTTCACGTCCGCATCAGCGCCATCTTGCGTAGAATCGCGGTGATATCCCGCGTCGCCCAAAGATCCGGGCACGCGCACCATTGTGGTGGGGTGGCTGATCAAAGTTTTTGAAGCTTGATAAGTCGTTACCACGGCGCCCGGACTGCCGACTAACGAAGGGGATCCTTCGGTTGTCCTTTGACTGCTTGTGTTCCTGCTCACCTTGTGTACCCGACGGCTTGGGCGTGGGTTGCTCTCCAGGTGGCGGGGATGTCACGCTGCAATTCCTTGATGGAAGATTGAGATAAATTGTGATGAAGCGACTGTTGTCGATGAGGCTTCATCAGGCTTGATCAAGCTTGATCAGGCAAAAATAGTCGATGATCAGGGCCTCTCGTCGTTTCTAAGTGGTGATCAGGCATGATCAGGGCCAATAGTCGACAATTACAGATCGTGATCGACCTGATCGGTCTGATCAATTTGATCGATATAGTCGATCAGGCACTAGTTGGCGCGAGTCGCGAACAGATGAACGCATGTCGCAGGTTGTAGAGTGTCGATCTTGTGTTGATCGGCGAGGGGGGGTACTTGATCAGGCAGCGGAAATCTTCACTGCCTGATCACGGAGCCTCTTTAAGCTTAATCCGTCAACAGAATACCCAAAGTATCTTGTATTCCAAACTTAAGCCTTAGAGGGAAGGTCGATCAGCGCGTTCGACGGGCTGATCGACGATTACCACTAAAAATCCACCTATAGTTTCCGTGGGGCGCTTAGAGAAACCGAACTACTAGGGGCCAAAAACGTGGATTTATGGGGAAGAGGTGAGAGCGCACTGCTTGATCACGTTCCGGAGACCAAAAAACCTTTAAAAAAGAAGAAGCCGCTGGCACAGCGGGAGGAGTTGGAAACGCGAGTTCTCAACACTCTACGTCTGCCATTGGGCCAAAAATTACACTAAGTGCTCCCGCCCGGGACGTAGAGGTGTGTCGTAAAGCGGACGTTTTATTAGGCTAAAATAGGGCCTAATGTTGGACATTTTATTAGGCCCATAGGGGGCCTAATATTATGACTAATATTAGGACCTAAATTAGGGGCCTGATAGTGGACGCAGATAGTGGATACAGTAGTACATAATTAGGTACCGCCATGTGTACCGTGGTGGGTACAGTAGTACGTACCACCGTGGTGTACATAGACAGGATATAGAAGGGACACGGAAGATGTGCTGATTACTTACAGGTACGCGGCGAACACCAGCGAACAAACAAGGAACAAGCGGAAAAACCAGGTCGACTGATGGACGGAAGGTGTTCCGAATGGACGATGCGGATTGGTTGAAAGTAGGAACCGGGTAGATCTAAGGGTTTAATTGCTAATAAAGTTCTCCTTTTGCGTACGATCGCGCTGATCGTTTTTTTGGGAAGGCACCTTAGTGCCCCCACCTTATTGAAACCTCTACGTCCCGGGCGGGAGCACTAAGTGAGTTTTTGGCCCACCGGTTGGCGTAGAGTGTGCGAACTCACCCCGCAACTCTGCCCGCAGTGTCTGCGGTTCTTCGTTTAAAGGTTTTTGGTTTTGGGAACGTGATCGAGCAGTGCTCTCACCTCTTCCCCGTGAAATTAACGTTTGGCCCCTACAGTTCGGCTGGTTTAAGCGCCCCACGGGAACTCTAGGTCGATTTTAATATAAATACCTTTTCCTCATATAGTCTAGGCTAGGAGCGCATTGATTTGGGCGTTCCTTAGCTGTTTGACGACTTAGAGGCTCCGCGATCAGGCAGTGAAGACTTCCGCTGCCTGATCAAGTACCCCCCTACCGATCAACACCTGATCGACACTTTGCGAATCGTGATCGTGATCGCTGATCGCAAATCGCGCCAACTGCTACTTGAACGACTTCCGGTGCTTGATAAAGTCTGATCAAGGTATATTACGACTGGGCAGCAGTTTTTAGCCCCTGATTGAGCCTTTCAGTACCTGATCGCACTTGCGATCAAGACACCTGATCGCATCTGCGATCAAGACAGAATATTGTTGATCGACGGTTATTAACGTCAGCCAAAGCCTGATCAAGACTGATTACCACTGATCTACATCGTTTCAGCGCCTGATCGCGTCGGACTGCCGCCTGATCGCACTTGCGATCAAGACGGAATATTGCTGATCGTCGGTTATTAGCATCGGCCCAAACGTGATCAAGCCTGATCACGGCTAATTGACGTGGTTTAAGCACCTGATCGCACGTGATCACGCCTGATCGCATCGGTTGTATCGTCACAAGTTAGTTAATTCAATCTTGCACCAAGAATTCGCTGTGCGCTGTCCTCGCCACCTGAGGAGCGACCCACACCTAGCCGTCGGGTACACAAGGTGAGCAAGAACACACGCAGTCGAAGACATCCGGAGGAGCCCCTTCGTTAGTCCGCAGTCTGGGCGCCGTGGTACCGCCTGATCAAGTCTCAAAAACTTCGATCAGCCTCTCCACCACAATGGTGAGCGTGCCCGGATCTTTGGGAGACGCGGGATATCACCGCGATTCTACGCAAGATAGCGCGGATGTGAAAGTGAAAACGGAAGCTGAAGCAGAGGTGAAAATCAAGGTGGAAAATGAGGAGGTGGTTGTGACGACGGAGGAGCAGTTCACCGTCGTCATGCCTGAAGAAGAAAGTAAATGCCGATCATCAGGACCTGGGGAGGAATCCAGATGACGTAAAGGAGGAGAAGCCTCAACCACCTCCCGAGGCTCATTCGGGAGCCCATGCGGATCATAACGCAAGTTATGATCCGCCAAAATACGTGTATATAATGATCCAGATTGGGATCCGATGGAGAAGTATTACAAGACCGACCAACCGAAGATGTTGATCAAATCGCGGGGGTCGGAGAGCGACGAAAGACGATCAAGTACGCCGCCAACGGAAGCCGATCTGGTAAAGACGTTTTACCAAAAGATTTACCGAGAGCACCTGGAAGATTACCTGATGACTAACTCGATCATGAGCCTGCTCGGGGTCACGATCAGCGGGAAGCTGAGTAGACCGGTCAACCAGCCAATCACGAAGGGAAAATATAAGCTAACGATTGTGCTAAGGCTAATACGCCTGATCAAGCAGGCTGGTCTGATAACAGGCGCCTACGATGCCGAGGAAGTATTCGATCAGGACTCCGAAGATCTGGCAGAGGCCACCCAGCTGTTGTATTCCCTGTTGATACCCATCGTGGGCGAAGCAGACGATAAAGATTTCCCCAGTTCACCACCACAATCCCCGTTGAAGATTGAGGCAAGTCCGTCAATCAACGTAGCGGGACATTCGGGGTCATCGTGCTACGAATCTGCCCCTTCAGAGGGTGACGATCAGGAAATTGAGTCAAGTAGCGCTGGGAGTATGGATCCCAAGATAACCAGAATGGAAGTTTGCCAAAAGGACAACTCCAAATTGACGGTTGTCAAGACGGAACCTCAGTCGATCAAGACAGAAAACAATCAAGGGCCACAGTGGCAGATGTTTTTTGAAAAAGCCAAGAAGAAGTTTCTAGCTGAAGAGAGCAGTAAGTGGGCACCTGTAGTCGTTGGCGCCAAAATACTCCAGCCAAATCAAGGAAGAGCTGCGTCGATCAAGGATGTCGATATGGAGTCCGTACACTCGTTGCGTGGTCAGCAGTCGAAACCAGATAGGTCGACGACGGTAAAAGATGTTGATATGGAATCCGTGCACTCGTTTCACGATCAAAGGTCTCAAATTGACTACGTCGACCCTGATGAACCGATCACACTGCCACGGCGAGCCACAGTGGCATCCGCGTATACTGGGATACCTGATCAGCAGCCAATTGCCCGAATTCGGATGTCTGCGATCAGCGATTTGAAAGAATTTTCGGGAAAAGAAGGGGATGAAGATCAAGCGAGGAATTGGATCAGTCGTCTCAAGTCAGCATTTATGCGCGATCAAGCTTCTGATTCTGAGAAGTGTCTAATCCTGGGCGATTTACTGAAGGGACCAGCGCGCAACTGGCATCGACAGTTGAGTAGAACCACCCGATCAAGTTGGAAAAGTCTCGTGGATGAATTCGAAGTACAATACTGTGTAACTGGTCAATCGGTATCCCGCCAGTATTATTATATGAAGCAGCGATCAGACGAAAGTCCTATCGAATATTTGCACCGACTGAATGTGGCGGGACTGCGAGCTAAGTTACCGATCAGATATGGACCGCCCGAAAATCTGCGCGAACATGTCCAACATTTTCTGGACACTCTGGCCAATCGCGAACTCGCCGATCAGCTGGCTCTCCTACGCTTGGATCGTGCTTCGGACTTGGAAGAAACGTTGCGGGCATACGCACGCAACAAGTGGTATCATCCAACAGCGGCAGTAGGCACCAGCAGATTCCGCCATAAATCCGGCGACGATCGAGCACCGGCCGCGACGCGAAAGCCTAGGGGCGTACGTGCGATCAAGGTAACGTCTGGGAGCGAAGAATCAAGTGCTGATGATAGTGGAAGTCATGGCGATCAGCGCCGCTATATGATTGCTACTATGCGCGATCAACCAGGGGCGCACGATCAACCTGGCGAGTCACGATCAGGCAAACGAAACGACTCCAACGCAGTCTATCAAGGGGCGATAAAGAAGTGCAGTCATTGTGGATCGATCATACACGACAACTTATGTTGCTGGAAGCGCCTGACTTGCCTGAAGTGTGGCAAGAAAGGACACCCCACCGATCAATGCCTGTACGTCTGCCGAGCATGCGGCGAGATTCACGATGCGGGGAAGTGCCCTATGGAAGAATTTTACAACCACATCCGCCAGTGGTATAACCCTACCAAGCATGGAGGACTGTTGCCCAAGGAAGCCCAAGATTTGTTAAACTGGGACGCTCTCCATGTTGGAATCTGGTACGAGACGAGCGTTCTAGTTTGTGTATTTTTGCATTTGCGGATAAGAAGAGGGCTGATCGAGTAGCAACAAGAGATAAGGAAAAACGCGATCAGCTTGATTTACCACGTTTGGCTAATTTCCATATTGATGAGTTTTCTCGATCACCTGTGATCATGGAAGTCGAGTTACTTCCAGGAGAATCACGTGGATATTGAAAATATCACTCGCCAAATAAATGGTTCAAGCAAGCCAAGGCGAGTGGAAAAATCAATAACGAGCGATCTATGATATTATTTGATTATGGTGCCGAAGTGTCGATCATCGACTCAACCTTTGCTCGTAAGGTGGGTTGTTGGATTGACACGAGTCATACACAAGAATGTGTCGGCATTGGAGAAAGTGCATACCAAACAGAAGGACGTGCAAAAATCAAGATCACGCTAGCGAGCTCATTGTTTTATTATTTCCAGGCATGGTTGGGCAAACTTGTTGGTCAAGATGCCATATTGGGTATGGATTTCATGATACCAGCTGGTGTTCGATTAGATATCGCTCATGGAGCACTAAGTTTACCTGACGAAGTGATCATCCCACTGGAGGGACGTCGACAGTTGTATGGGTCGAGCGGTAATTATATGAAGCTCGATAAGTATGAACAGATCCCAGTAGGTCGATCAGCCGAAGTACGAATTTACGATCAGCGATCTTGCAAGTTGTGGATTACTCGTGGAAGAGATTGGGTCCCCACTATCGCTAGGGGCGCGGGCAATTTGAGGTATTTACGCGTTACGAACATCGTCGATCACCCCATCATTGTTCAAGAAGAGACTATTTTAGGTATTTGGATGAACAAAGATGATGTGCCCCGCCGCCCCGGATTGGTTTCGATCGGGTCCAACCGTTACAAAGAGTCGCAAAATCTGACATATCAATCCTCCACCGATCTAGTATCTGACGATCAAGAAAGTGTCGATCAGGGTCCATTAGTCGTGAAGAAGGAGTATCCAACTCCTCGAAGTATCTTAGTACGTCCCTCAATCATGGAGTTGAACAGCCTGTTTCAAGCGATACACCTACTCAAGATGCGTGTAATCACCCTGTCTCAGTTAGCCCCAGCGAATTAGACGTGACACCTATTGACGATCAGGTTTGTTATCACGAAGGTGGAGATTTGTATGTGGAAGAGTTGGAGAAGCAGCTTGCTACGTTACCCGAAGTGTCTGCAAGAGCCGAAGAAGTAACCAAAGATGATTTGCTAGTCGGAGATCCCACAGTCAACACAGTGGAGGAGATAGATCAACTTCGCGAAATAATTTGGGCGAAAAAACATCTGTTGATCGGGAAGGGAAACGCGCTACCCCCCGCTGCACGAGGAGTTGTTTGTGATATAGATGTGGGTAATGCGCGCCCGATCGCCCAAAAGTGCCAGAAAGTGGCCCCACAATTTCGCGAGAAGTTGTCGGCCCTGATCAAGGGGTTTCTAGCAACTAAGATCATTCAGCCGTCAACGTCACCTTGGGTATTGCCTATAGTGATCATCGTGAAAAAGAATGGGGTCGATATACGTCTATGCATCGATTATCGCGCGTTGAATCAGCTCACGCGTTTGATGGTGTACCCAATGCCCCTGATCACCGATCTACTCAAATATTTGGATAAAGCGTTGTGGTTTTGCTCTTTGGATATGGCGAGTGGTTTCTGGGTCGTGTCTATGACCGATCGAGCACGTCAAATTTCGGCGTTTGTCACTCCATTTGGATTGTTTGAGTGGAATAGGATGCCCTTTGGCCTCAAGAATGCTCCGCAGATCTACCAGCGGTTGATCGATAATGCACTGTATGGGTATCGAAAGGTTAAGGACGGTGCCAATGAATCGGCTGATGTATTTACTGTGGAAGAGCCTGATCAGACACCGGGCCCGTCTGCGCTGCAGCGGCGATCATATATAGATGATATATTAATCCCTGCACCTACTTGGTCCACCCTATGCGATAAGGTGCGGCACTTGCTGGAAAAGTGCGATCAATGGAATTTGTCGATCAGCGTGGCTAAATCGTACTGGGGGCGAAGCGAAGTGCCCTATTTAGGACATCACGTTTCTTGCCGCTGGTTAGAAACAAATCCAAAGAACCTGGACGATCTGATCAATTTGCCTTTCCCTGGCACCTTACGTGCTATGCAATCGTTCTTGGGAAGCCTAAATTACTATCGTCTATTTATTGAAGATTTCGCAATTTATGCCGCCGTGCTTTACGAATTGAGGTAGATAGATTATCAAGAGTTGAAGAAACGATCACATAGTGAGGCTGAATCAAATCACGAAGATGATCGACTAATTAGAGCAAAAGTGGCATTCAGCATGCTGAAGGCGAAGATTGCATCGGCTCCAACCCTGCGACACTTTGACCAGGACAAGACGCCGGTGATCGTGGTTTACGCTAGCAAATGGGCAGTATCCGCCGCTCTAGTACAAGCATACGATCAAGTGTATCATCCCGTCGCATTCGCTAGCCGAACGTTGAAAAGAGGTGATCTGAATTACAGCCCCGTCGAAAAGGAAGTTCTGGCGCTTTTACGAATTTTGGATGTTTTTTTTACGATGCTGGTCGGAAAGACGATCACCGTTTTACCACGTCTATCTACATTGAAGTGGTTAATAACATCCAATGGGTTAGACGGACGATTAGGTAGATGGGCTGTGATCCTATCACAGTGGGACCTCGAGATCAAGAAATGTGTGCATGGAGAAGAGGAGGTGCTAGGGGCGTCATCCGCAAGCATCACCCCTCGCACCGAAATTGATGAAGCGTTGGTCCCGATCGCACCGAAAAAGCAACCGCGGCAGATGATCGAAGTACCACCTCCCACGGTTAAAAAAGGTGAAGAGCTTTACGTGATCAGTTTTGATGTATCGGCAAGTGTCAAGAGACGTGTGGGTGCATTTGGTGCCATTGTGTGGAAGTTACCGGAATGGAAGATTATGATCGCGATCGCCGATCATGCACCATATATCACGGTGAATGAAGCAGAATACCACGGGTTGCTTTTAAGTCTGGACTTGTTGGCACGATATCCCAAAGGAAGGGTGATCGTGTGTGGGGACTCTAATTTGGTGATCCGGCAAATGCGAGGAGAAATGGAGTGCAAAGCTCCGCGATTACAAGTGATACAGAAGCGTGCATTTAACCTCCTACGCTAGTGGAGTGATCATGATTTGGTAGATGTCAAGAGAGAGTGGAATAGGAGTGCAGATCACATTACCACCATGGCTATGCAGGGTGGAACAAGAGTTGAGATCGAAGATGAGAAACAGCTGGAAGGATTATATGATCTCAACCGTCTACCCGAAGTAATCACATGGAACGAAGATCAATCCGCCCCGCAAGTGCTAGTGACGACCCGATCACGTAACCACCGGCAACCACGACCGTCAACATGGACCGATGTACCAGTAGCCGGAATAAGAATGGAACGGGTGAAAAAGGCACAGGATGAAGAAAAATGGATCCACGATTTGCGGTGTTATCTGTACGGTGACGTTATCCAATTGAGCGCAGACGAGGTGAAGGAGTGTGCGAAAATTGCTGACAACTATGATGTTGAAGAACAAGGATTACTGATTTAATGTGGAAATGCGGCTAAAAGGAAAACCGGGGATGATCAGGATGATCAAGATGATCGCCGATCGTCAATTAAGCTGGTACTACCCGAGACCTTGCACGCAGATGTCCTCCACCACTATCACGTGAGTTTGGAAGGAGGACACCAAGGCATAGGGCGTATATATCATCGGATCAGACGGTATTTCCATTGGCGTGGTCTATTCCGAAGCGTACAAAGATTTGTCGGGCAATGCGTGGATTGCGAAACAAGGAAGGGCCAGCCTACGATCAAGGGCATGTCGCCGGGAAATATCGAGGCGACGTACCCATTCCAAGAGATAGCCATGGATCATATCCCATCGCTGCCCCGATCAACGGATGGACATACGGAACTGCTGATTTGGACAGATTTGTTCACGGGTATGGTGATCGCGAAAGCTGGATCGTCCCGTACCGCGCAAGCAATCGCCGAAAATTATTAAGAATGCGTGTTCCGACGGTTTGGGGCTAGTGAGGTGATCAGGCATGATCGAGAACCTGGTTTTATGTCGGAAGTATTTTGCGCGTTCAACAAAATCATGGGACAACGTCAGAGTGCCACTATGGCATATCGACCACAGGCGAATGGCAAGGCGGAAAGGACGGTGCAGACGATTACGCGAGCGATCAAGATGTATCTGTCGGATATTGGACAAAAAAATTGGAGTTTGTATGCAGAACGCTTGGTATTCGCACTAAACTCAACCCCTGATCGCATCCGCGGGGAAACCCCATTCTATTTAGCGTATGGGTGGGACCCACGATCGTCGTTGGAATCAACGTTACAACTGGGCGGGATTCGACGTAAAGATCGAGACGCTCGTAGGTGGAGATATAAGTTGCAAAAAGACTACCGATATGCCCGCGATCAAGTGAGCACTCGATTGCACCAAGCGATGGTTGATCGGGCTGAGAAACACAACGATCAGGTGACGCCGCACAAGATCGAGGCTGGCTCAAAGGTCTGGTTGTACCTTGATCGGGTGAAAGAAGGGTTCGCGAAGAAACTGACGCATATGTGGCATGGACCCTTCCGAATTGAGGAGGTGATCGGCGATCATGCAGCGAGATTGGTCACCGTCGGCACTGATTATCGTATGTTCCCAGTGGTACACCTGTCCAAGTTGAAATTAGTCAAGGAATTTCCTGATCGCCCCACTACTGTGCTAGCAGCTGGAATAGAAGATCGTTTCGACTTCGACGAAGCTTTGATACCTGAAGATAGCTGGGAAAGGACGCTAGATCCCGATGAATTTGAATTTGATCGTATTACCGATGTGCGATCAGGTCGAAAGACTAGATATGGAAGGACATTACGAGAATATCAAGTCTACTGGAAGGGGTATTCCGAGCCGTCGTGGGTAGACGAAGCAGATTTGAATTGCGATGTCTTGATCAAGGATTTCGAAAGGAAGATGGTGAACAGACATCGTTTCGACGTCATGCAAGTGGATGAAGAGTACAACTAGCGCGCGATCGACGTACCGATCAGGAATCACGATCAAAAATCTCTGATCGCAGAAATGGTTGATGAAACTCACGATTAATGGTGGTACAGTGAACGACTTGTAGTGGTGTGATTACGATGGGTGTTGCGTGGTATGGTGATTGGATACGGCAGATGAGCCGACGGACTACCAATTTATATTATGCATTTAAGGACAAAGGACAACAGTGAAATGACATGATCGAAAGAATGTATTGATTGAAGAAACGTGATCGACCGACTATTCAGACCCATCCTTCTGGAGTCGATCGCATTGATCCTTGTACTTGTCCACCTCGGTAGTGAGACTTACCGCCCGTTGGACCAAGCGCACATTGCGGGAAGTAACCTGATCGCGCTCGTGCTGCAACGTGGATACACGCTGCTCGAGTTGCTCCAATTCCTTCGTTCGGTATGCAATTGTGTCGTCAAGCGTTGAACGCAGGTAACGTTCACGGTCGTTGCGACACTCCAGCTCCCGGATCTGGACACCCTGATCGTATATGGTCTGCTCTTATCTTGATCGGCGATAGTGCTTTTGGCGTCTTTTAACTGGGTTTCGAGCTTCTTGAACGCAGCGTTGATAAAATCGCGCAGCGGCTCCAGTTTTTTAAGGCTTCCCTCGATTTCCTTCTTCCGGTCCGCCGCGTCACGTAGGGTACGAGTGAGCCGCCGACGAAGCATCGCAACCGTGTCTTCACTCGTAGCGAGTGAGCCAGACAACAAGGCGACCTGCTCGTTGCTGGCACGGAGAGCCTCTTGCAGATCGCAGGCCTGCTTGATCGCGGCGATCGCCTGATCAGCTGCGGCCTTATCCAAGGGACAAGCTGTCCGTTGAAGATGGCATAGCAGACTGTGAATGCCTGATCGAGACAGCCTGATCGCAGTTGTCACGGTTGGCCACAGTCGAGTGTTAGGCCGCAGTGGACAGCCCCAACGGTAACCGCCTGATGGAATTGGGCTTGATTGAGGGGAGAAGGGGCAGATGATGGGTGATGATCGACAGTTGGATGGTGACCTGATCGATGTGCAACGACAAATTCTCCAACGGCAGTATGATTCCCAGAATCAACGGCATGATTGACCCTCTCCCCAACCGCTGTACGGCTGGGACGAGACTCAGGGGAGGTTGTCGTAAAGCGGACTTTTTATTAGGCTAAAATAGGGCCTAATGTTGGACATTTTATTAGGCCCATAGGGGGCCTAATATTAGGACTAATATTAGGACCTAAATTAGGGACCTGATAGTGGACGCAGATAGTGGATACAGTAGTACATAATTAGGTACCGCCATGTGTACCGTGGTGGGTACAGTAGTACGTACCACTGTGGTGTACATAGACAGGATATAGAAGGGACACGGAAGATGTGCTGATTACTTACAGGTACGCGGCGAACACCAGCGAACAAACAAGGAACAAGCGGGAAAATCAGTTCTACTGATGGACGGAAGGCGTTCCGAATGGACGATGCGGATTGGTTGAAAGTAGGAACCGGGTAGATCTAAGGGTTTAATTGCTAATAAAGTTCTCCTTTTGCGTACGATCGCGCTGACGTTTTTTTGGGAAGGCACCTTTGCGCCCCCACCTTATTGAAACCTCTACGTCCCGGGCGGGAGCACTAAGTGCGTTTTTGGCCCACCGGTTGGCGTAGAGTGTGCGAACTCACCCCGCAACTCCGCCCGCAGTGTCTACGGTTCTTCGTTTAAAGGTTTTTGGTTTTGGGAACGTGATCGAGCAGTGCTCTCACCTCTTCCCCGTGAAATTAACGTTTGGCCCCTACAGTTCGGCTGCTTTAAGCGCCCCACGGGAACTCTAGGTCGATTTTAATATAAATACCTTTTCCTCATATAGTCTAGGCTAGGAGCGCATTGATTTGGGCGTTCCTTAGCTGTTTGACGACTTAGAGGCTCCGCGATCAGGCAGTGAAGACTTCCGCTGCCTGATCAAGTACCCCCCTACCGATCAACACCTGATCGACACTTTGCGAATCGTGATCGTGATCGCTGATCGCAAATCGCGCCAACTGCTACTTGAACGACTTCCGGTGCTTGATAAAGTCTGATCAAGGTATATTACGACTGGGCAGCAGTTTTTAGCCCCTGATTGAGCCTTTCAGTACCTGATCGCACTTGCGATCAAGACACCTGATCGCATCTGCGATCAAGACAGAATATTGTTGATCGACGGTTATTAACGTCAGCCAAAGCCTGATCAAGACTGATTACCACTGATCTACATCGTTTCAGCGCCTGATCGCGTCGGACTGCCGCCTGATCGCACTTGCGATCAAGACGGAATATTGCTGATCGTCGGTTATTAGCATCG
>CM047582.1:25911481-25996126 GCA_026184515.1 Peronosclerospora sorghi | reverse complement strand
TTTAAGCGCCCCACGGGAACTCTAGGTCGATTTTAATATAAATACCTTTTCCTCATATAGTCTAGGCTAGGAGCGCATTGATTTGGGCGTTCCTTAGCTGTTTGACGACTTAGAGGCTCCGCGATCAGGCAGTGAAGACTTCCGCTGCCTGATCAAGTACCCCCCTACCGATCAACACCTGATCGACACTTTGCGAATCGTGATCGTGATCGCTGATCGCAAATCGCGCCAACTGCTACTTGAACGACTTCCGGTGCTTGATAAAGTCTGATCAAGGTATATTACGACTGGGCAGCAGTTTTTAGCCCCTGATTGAGCCTTTCAGTACCTGATCGCACTTGCGATCAAGACACCTGATCGCATCTGCGATCAAGACAGAATATTGTTGATCGACGGTTATTAACGTCAGCCAAAGCCTGATCAAGACTGATTACCACTGATCTACATCGTTTCAGCGCCTGATCGCGTCGGACTGCCGCCTGATCGTACTTGCGATCAAGACGGAATATTGCTGATCGTCGGTTATTAGCATCGGCCCAAACGTGATCAAGCCTGATCGCGGCTAATTGACGTGGTTTAAGCACCTGATCGCACGTGATCACGCCTGATCGCATCGGTTGTATCTTCACAAGTTAGTTAATTCAATCTTGCACCAAGAATTCGCTGTGCGCTGTCCTCGCCACCTGAGGATCGACCCACACCTAGCCGTCGGGTACACAAGGTGAGCAAAGAACACAAGCAGTCGAAGACATCCGGAGGAGCCCCTTCGTTAGTCGGCAGTCTGGGCGCCGTGGTACCGCCTGATCAAGTCTCAAAAACTTCGATCAGCAGCTCCACCACAGGTGCGTTTACTGAAGGGAGGCGCTAGTTGCCGTCCCTGTAGATGTCCTTAGTAGTTGGACGCAAAAGGAGAACTTTATTAGCACTTATATCCCTAAAACTCCAATTACTTAATATCAACCAATCAGAACTACCCATTCCAACGTACTCCGTCGACCAGTCGACCTGATTTTTCTGTCGTCCGTCGCTGTCCGTTAGGTACCTGTACCTAGTCGTACCTTCTCACGATGTACCGTCTATGTCCCGTCCATGTTCACCACAGTTGTACCTGTAGTGGTACACACAGTGTTGCACACAGTTACACACACAGTTACACACACAGTTGTAACCACAGTCACACACAATTATGCACCATTTTTATGGTACACTTTACCATAATTGCATACTGCCTATGGTACCTCCGAACAAACCAATGCAGATGGGGGTCGTGCTGCTACTATTGGTATCAAAAGGCAGATACGCGCAGTTGCCTGTCTTAGTGTGGTGAAGTGTGCCATAAAATTGCTACCATTGTGGGCATAATTATGGGTGTTACTGTGGGCACAACCGGGTGAGTAGTTGCGTGTACGATTGTGTGTACTACTGTGTATACAGTTGTGTGTACAACTGTGGTGTACATAGACGGGACATAGACGGTACATCGTGAGAAGGTACGACTAGGTACAGGTACCTAACGGACAGCGACGGACGACAGAAAAATCAGGTCGACTGGTCGACGGAGTACGTAGGAATGGGTAGTTCTGATTGGTTGATATTAAGTAATTGGAGTTTTAGGGATATAAGTGCTAATAAAGTTCTCCTTTTGCGTCCAACTACTAAGGACATCTACAGGGACGGCAACTAGCGCCTACCTTCAGTAAACGCACCTCTACGTCCCGGGCGGGAGCACTTAGTGCAATTTTTGGCCCACTGGCAGACGTAGAGTGTTGTGAACTCGCGTTTCAACTCCTCCCGCTTTGCCAGCGGTGTAATGGGGTGCCATTACATAATTGATTTTCAAGTTAGAATATCACAGTTTAATTTCAGACGCGTTGTCTGAAATTTAAATAAGAGATTATAAGTTATTATAATCTACGAAGGGAAAGTCGATTCAGTATAAATACCGAATCTTGCAGGTTAACTAATAGTACAGTTAGTTGAATACTTGATATTATTTTATTAATTAGGTAGTTACTATACTATTAGCCTCTAAACCACCCATTAAATAAACACTCTTAATTTTGCGTTCTTAGACCAAAGTGAATATTTATATTTACTTTTTGTATAGGATTAGTTGTTATCAACTAATCCTGCCCTAATTTTATTGCGCGCTTCCTCGCAATTAAAGTGTAAGCCTGTAACAGGATCAGTCATGTTACAAGCGGCTTCTTCTTTGTAAAGGTTTTCTTGGGAAAGTGATCGAGCAGTGCGCTCTCGCCTCTTCCCGATTGGTCCACGATTGGCCCCTAGAAGTTCGGCTGCTTTAAGCGCCCCACGGGAACTCTAGGTGGAATTTAGTGGAAACCGGCGATCAGCCCGTTCCACGGGCTGATCGATCCTCGTCTTAACTTTAAGCGTAGAAAACATAGTACATTGGGTATTATTTTAGCGTACTAAGCTTAAGAGACTCGGCGATCGGGTGGTGAAAACTTCCGCTGACTGATCAAGTACCCCTTCGCTGATCACCACAAAATCAACAATCCGCGACCCGCGACCTGCGATCAACTGCTCGCAACTCGCGCCAACTCGTGGGGATTCAACTAGATCGATCAGCTGTCCTGATCATCGACTGTTTGTGCCTGATCAAGCCTGATCATTCCTGATCATTGATCACCATTTGATCATCGATTATTGACCCTGATCATCCCTGATCATCCCTGATCAGTGATCATTTACCTTGATCATCCCCTGATTATCGATTAGCGGTCCTGATCATCGACCGTTTGCGCCTGATCGACACCGGTCGATTCGTTACGAGTTCATCCCAATCTTGCATCGGAAGCTCGCGGGTCTACGTCCCGGTCATCTGAAGAGCGACCCACGCCCAAGCCGTCCGGTACACAAGGTGATCAAGACACAAGACCAGTCACACAAGACAACCGGAGGACCCCCTTCGTTAGTCGGCAGTCCGGGAGCTTTGGGAACGCCTGATCAAGCTTCAAATACTCTGATCAGCCGCTCCACCACACAATGTTGAAGAAACCACTCGCATTACGTTCTATCTGTCCTTTGTGCCGTACACGGAGTGACAAGAAAACGCGTGAATCCTGGTTGGCAAAACTCAGTTGTGAGCTAGCATTGCCTTTCTTAGAAGAATATGAAGGCGTGGAAACTGTAGATCTCACAAAGTAGAGGAAATACGTCGAAATACAGTTGAATTTGTGCGTTGACCGGCACTGGAGTTGTGGTAGCAGTGATGGTGGTGGTTGGGGTAGCGGTTGGCGTGGCAGTGAGGGTAGCCGTTGGGGTTGCAGTTGTGGTGGCAGTGGGGTGGCAAGTGGGGTGGCAGTTGGGGCGGTAGTTCGGGTGGGGTGGGGGTGGTAGATGCGGTGGCAGATGCGGTGGCAATAGAAAAAAACAGGGTGGCAATAGCAATTCCCTTATTATTAGGGGTGCCTAGCAATTACCTAAAAAGAAGGTTCGGACAAGGTGTGAATTTAACGGAAAAGGGTGTGAATTAAAAATTTCCCTTAATTTTTTACAACTTTTGGGGCTACCAATTTGGAATAATTATGAAAAAGTGATTTTGGTGCGGAATCACGACTATTTTCGTGGATGTCTAAACTCACTGGCCAAATTTCTAAGCTCACTGGCCCTATAAATAAAGGACTAGCCCTATAATAAAGGGTCGCCCTACGAACACGATGGAGGTATTAGAGGAGGACCCCAGCAGTTAGGCCACACAGCCACCAAGTATGCGTCCTTTCTTACGCTTGCATTGCTTGGGACTCCAGAAGCGTTGGAAACAATAGACCGGCAGTCGCTGTACCGATTCTTCCTTGCAAGGAAACATGCGGCTTCTGGAGCCTTAACAGCTCATGATGGAGGGTGCGTGACCCATGGTAGTATTGATGTTTCTCATCTTTTTCACGCATTGTGCGTTCTGTTGGCAGTGAAGTAGATGTACGCGTGACATACTGCGTCATCTCCATTGACAGTTTGTTCGGTATATTAACAGATGAGCTAAAGTCTGGCGTCGTGAACTACGTGCTGTCTTGTCAGACGTATGAAGGCGGATTTGGTGATGAACCAGGGAATGAGGCTCATGGTGGATATGCATTTTGTGCCGTCGCTACCTTGTATATTCTAGGAGCCGTTGATCAAATTCGTGACCTACCGGGACTGCTCCATTGGCTCGCAAATCGACAGATGCTCTTTGAAGGTGGTTACCAAGAACGGACCAATAAGCTTGTGGATGGCTATTATATCTTTTGGCAAGGCGCTGTGCCTGCGCTACTATGTGATGTGTTGCGAGAACGGTATGGTGAGGATATCCATTACCAATGTACCACGAGATACTGCAAAGGTATATTCTATTATGCGGACAAGAAATTACAGGTGGTTTACGCGATAAACCTTGCAAGCCGCGTGATCACTACCACACATGCTATTGTCTTAGTGGTCTGTCGATTGCTCAGCATGGTGATGGCAGAGATGACCCCTTCGTCTTCGGAGATGGATCGAACCTCCTTAAACGCACGCATCCTGCCTATAACATTGCTTACGACAAGGTAATGAAGACAATCGAGTGTTTTAAGGCCAAGGGCCACTTTCAGCCTGAGTATCTAGAGCCGAAACGTTACAATTAAATATATATACAGTAGAAACGTTCTAAGAAGTCACTATTTCCCATTGCGCCATTTGCCATTGCGCCATGTTTAGACACTTGGGCTAGTGAGTTTAGTCATCCACCTAAAAAAGAGAGTTGGTAGGGGCCTTCCGGGCGGGGACCGGGTAGGGCGACCCTATCTATAACTCTGTTTTTTCTTTAGGTCAATCAATAATAGCCTTTTAGGGAAATTGGCGTAAGCGCCAGGAGGAATGCGTAGCATGTGCATAAAATCTTCCGTCTAGGAGCTAATTCTATTGGTCGAAAGTCACGTGAGGGGTGCCCCTAGGGTGGAGGGGGTGCGGGTAGGGCGACCCTTTATTATAGGGCCAGTCCTTTATTTATAGGGCCAGTGAGTTTAGACATTTGGGCCAGTGAGTTTAGACATCCACCTATTTTCGGACAGGGAAGAAAGCAAGATGCAAGATAGACGTGTAGGTAGAAAAAAATCCTAATAAACTTTTTATTGCATAAATGAAATTGTTTGGATTACTCTTAAGTGTTGTCGCTGCTTTCGACGGATAACCCTTTATTGGAAGATTGGACACGGAAGATACCAATTGTACATGATTATCTAACCTACTTTGAAGGACCAACCGCTTTGAGATGACTAGTGCTATGGCAAACTACATACCTCAACAGGTACACGACCAGCATCATTTTTACAGCGCGTAATGAGAATCCTAAACGAGGCAACGGTACCAGATTTGGCACACTTCCATTTTGTGACCTACAATAACGGCCCAAGATCTGACCACTTATGAATATCTAGTCCATACGTGAACGCTTCTTCAGCAAAACATTTTTCTTTGGCTGAATGTGGCTTCTAATGCCACAAGTGGAGCAAATAGGTCGAAACTCGCAAAATAACGACAGACACACCGGACAAACAAACGCCGTGGAGATCACTTCTCGATGACAAAAGCACATCGCACGGAAATCCACGGAATCTTGGGATGGCAGCTTTAACAACTTTCGCATTGAAGTATCCGGTAAGTAAATCGATATCAGATATTGCAGTAATCCACTGTGATCATTAGGCTTGTAATAAATGCCGCCGGTAAGATATGCTGCCTGTTGCATGAAGGATGACTGTTCTAATGCAAGAATACATGCGTCCACCGCCACATTTTTCTTTTGAGCTGAAAAAATAGCATTCATGATGGCAATGTAGTGCTCAGACACGTCAGGAGACTTTTGAATGACCAAGATACGCGGTCGCAGATCTGGCTCATCATTAATGGCACGATTAATGACTGAAATATAATTCGTCAGTACAGTTTCGACGTAAAAAAACACACTCGTAGACAGCTTCAGTAGCTTTGTTGTAACTTACAGCATAAAGCACGAGATAGTGATGCAGCAACGGCTGTTTGGTTAGATTTGGCTGTGTCGATCTGGGCGTCACCCAACTCGTGCAAACGCTGAATGACACAAGCATTAACTTTGGCCGTTTGCTCCCCATTTGCAGAGGTGCTAATTTTCTCTGTATATGGATACAACATGGCGCTTTTCCCGGCGTGGGCGGCAATAATCACAATAGAATTGCTGCGGTTGAGCAGCAGATACGAGTTCACAAATACCAGTGTACTGGAAATGAGCTGCTGAAAGGCGGCACAATCAGCTTCCCCACCTCCTTGTGGAAACCAGAATGTAGGATTGGTGTCAATCACCAATACCAGTAGTCCTTCGGTGGACGTCTCGTTCTTGTCTGCATTCGACATCGTAATGGGGAATACAATAAGTACAAATAATCAAGTGTATGTATATTTACGTATATTTGTATACCATAGAGTTTACCTAAGAATCTAATTAAAATTGTCAGATCTCAAATATTTTCTATTCCTTCCTGAAATTTCGAAGTACCACCAATTGCACTTCATTAGTTTGAATTTTATATTTATATAATTCATGGAACTAAGAATGCAAAATTTGGATTCACTTTATTGATTCCGTTAGGGTTCCACGAGAGTTGAAATAAACCTAGTTGCATATGCACGAGTGAAGAAACCCCATGTGGTTTTCAGTCATAAAGTTTTAGGTGAACTACTTGCAAGATCGACAGTGGATTCGACATGTAATTTAGGGCTTAAAAGGCGCCCATCTTATCTGTAGTGTAGACGCTCTCCGAGAAGACATTCGAGACAAATTTGAAGTTGTAACCCTGGAATCCGACGCGCACTAACTCTCCTCATACGCGTTAACTGTCTGTATTTGCACCACGAAGTGATTCCAAATTAGCTCGACACTCCCCGATACACTGCATGAGCTACGTAACTGCCACAACCATGGGATTCCGACCGAACAGAAAGTCCACCACAGTGGTTCAAGATCTTGACCACAAATTTCATTATTGCCGCCACATCGTTGGAGTTATCGTTCTTTCTAAGTTTCCGACACGGCGCATTATCCTTCCTTCTTATATGTCTTTCAAATGTTTCCACTTGTTGCTGGGGTGTTGGTTCACCATTCCAAAATCTCACTACTCGAGTCCAAAACGGTTGGGCTTTCCCCGCAATATGTGCGACCTCTTTTCCTTGCTAAGTGTACGCAGCATCTAGACGAAAACAGTACTCGTCGCATATCCATTACAGTACACATTGAAGCGACCTATAGAACACCCACGATTGATAATCAATCACTAAGATATGGTTATTTTTCCGACTTCCTTCGGTGATGCTGTCGGACAAATTAAGCCAGCTGTGCTGACTCCTTCACTCCCAACGTTGCTCGATTCCGGGTAATTGCGCATCTAAAAGATCTTTTTAATGTTTGTTGAATCCTTAGTCGCATTGGTTTGGATAATGGGGTCTCGTGCTTGGGTACCGAGAATTGCATGATGTGCTAGAAAAGATGACTTCATCTGCGGCAACATCTTGTGCCTCCTGAAGAGCCTTGCTGATTAATTATTTTCTATTGTAACCTATCCTATTTTTGGTGAAGTAGCTTCGTGATACCCGTCCTTTTATTACTTTCAGTTATCCATCGCCCTGCTACATGATTCCATGTAAATATTTTCAATTCTTTCGGTGTCGGAGTATCTGTTGCGAGAAGCGCTGCGTCAGATGTAAGGAAGAATTCACTACCTGACCCGACTGTTTTAGTCAGGTAGTGTGCGCTGCGTAAGACATGTAGGGACCGCTGCTCAGTCCGCTGCTCGGTCCGCTGCTCGAGGTGCCTTTTTGTGATTGCTAGTTAGTTAAATCGAAAGTGAATATATATTAAGAATTTTTATAGAATAGGACACTTTTTGTCAGTATTTCACAGAATAGGACGCTTTTGTTTTAAATTCACAGAATAGCACGCCTTTTTTGCGAAATCTTTAATAAACTACAACTTGACACTCCATGTGCTTGATAGCCGCTTGGTTATCCATTTTCATCACTAGTTGTGCTTTTGCGTCTATTCCAATCTCCATGAAAAGTTCTCGTATTTCCAGTGCTTCTTTACCGCCCACAGCTGCTGCACAAATTGTGCTCCTGCTGTGGACAGTGCAACCGTGCTTTGTTTCTGCACTTCCACGAAACGACAATTCCATGAACGAAAGCCACTGCTGCACTCACACTCTTTCTATCCATCTTGTAGGCAGCGTAGTTTGCGTCGGTGTAGCACATGATGCGAACTAGCCATGGTAATTCGTCTTCGTGCTTCAACCGAACCTTTAGGGACTTCTTCCCTTTCAGATATTGAACTATACGCTTCGCTGTCTTCTAGTCCCCGAGTGTAGGTGCATGTGCACGCCTCGTTGCACGGTACACGGCGAAATCAATATCCGGCCGCGTGCAACTGTGGTGGAGTCAAGTTCGAAATCGAGCACCGTAGTGTCGAGAACCTGACCACCATCGTGCCCGGCCGTCCAACATACGGAGGGGGTACCCCGCGAACATTCACCTACGGTCCGATCTGATCGTCCGCTGCTGGCAGACGACAGATCATCAACACAGGACTCCTGGTCCGATTTGTTCTTCATCTCACCTTGTGTACCCAAAGGAATAGGCTGGTAACACACTCGGTGGATCGGTGATGGTTGTAACGGGGTTACATTCGAGTTACATTTAGTGTTGGTGTACATTAGTACACTACGGTTGAGGTCAGTATTGACCGGTTTGAAAGGTTTTGAACCATGATTATTTTAACCAATCAGGGCAGGGGCCCTTGGCTGGTGGCGCGTCAGCCATCCACGTGTCGGTACCCAGGTGTGTACACTACATTTTAGTTAGGTACGAATTTGGTATGTTCTACTTAGTATTACATATAGTATACATTAGTTTAAATGAATTTAGACTAATTACATATTAAATATATATTCAGTTTACATTTCACTCTATCGTACAGACGCGCGACTCGACCGGTCGCGCGTGTAGTGAGTGCCGTAGTGTAAAGGGAGCCCTCCCTTTACCTACACCCTTAGTAAGTTAACACATCCGTTAAGGCTAAGAAGTAAACCAACCACGGAATCTTGGCCCCGAGTAGGAGAGCTCTCCTACTAAGCCCTTTATAAGGGCGTATCGGCTAAGTAGCGGCGAATGCCGCTTTAAGGAAAAGTATTCCTCTGTGAGCTAGCCGCACCGTGCGTATACGCACCGGCTACATCTGGTAGCACTTGTAGTCAATCGAACAACTGTGTTGGTATACTGAGGCGTCTTCTGCAAGGGATGGATCAGGACGATTGGGATAGTTTTACCCTCGTCCAAAAGAAAGCCTTTAAAAGGCTGTTACCCTTACTGGGTGACAAGGGTATGCAGCTCCTATTGGAGCAGGGCCTTGAAGCCGTAAAGGCAAGGGTCAATGCACTCATCGCTCATGAGGCGAGTTTTGGTGGAGGCCGTTCCACGGGGTGCGCCCTCCATTATCGTTCAAAATAAAGGAGTTCACCAGGGAGAAGGGTGATAAACTTTACGTGTGGTTGCGAGAGGTCGAAACGGCCTTCGCCACAGCGAATGTGATCGCTGATCACTTGCAAGTGGGACTTGCATTGACCCATCTTACGGGCAAAGCCCGTACATGGGCGTTTACGTGTCCGGATTCGGTCACGAGTGTGTTCCCAACCTGGGAAGTCCTTAAGCAAAAGCTTATGGACATGTTCGCCACGCCTGATCTGGTTTTCCAGAACCAGTTGGCGTTTTTGAGGTGCCGTCAGGGAACTAGGGACTTGGAAACGTATGTCCAAGAACTGAAGACCCTGTTGGCAGGGATGTACGCGAAAGCGTATTCGGATGACGTGTCTATCCCCGTCTTCATGGGAGGCCTGAAAGAAGGGCCAGCACGCTCGGAACTGTTCCGATGCCGACCCCAATCCCTGGAGGAGGCATTTAAGATGGCGTTTAACGACGAGAGGAACTTCCGTTCTTCTAAGGTGGGTCCCGAACCCATGGACCTTAGCCAGGTCGAAGCGGAGGAGAAACCTCCCGCTAAGAGTCACACTGACTCTTTTTCGCAGGGCGCTTCGGAGCAGAGCTCCTTGCAATGTTGCAGCGGCATGGACCGATGAGATGCTTCCAGTGTGGGAGCACGGATCATCTGCGGTACAAATGTCCGCGGAATCCCCAGCGAGATACTCGCTTAAAAAGGCCAAGGGTTGGGAAGAAGCCCTGGCCCAAGCCGTCGGGAAACGACGGCTCCCAGTAGGTGCGGGGCGCCCTACTGGGGGACCCCTCAGTGCTGTTAAGCCCCAGGGTAGGGGGCGACAGCACAAAGCCCCGAGGGAAACGGTGCTTTCTAGCACCGAGTTGGTGTACCAGCCAGGATTGCTGGTAGTCCTTGCGGACGTGAAAGGCTTTAATAAGCCTTGGAGAGTCTTGATAGACTCTGGAGCGTCTGACAATTATTTCAGACGGGCTTCTGTAGAGAAGAGTCGGCTGTATGCCGAGGCCCTAGAGGCACGTTCTCGTGACGTTGTCACAGTCAGTCTTGCGACGGGTGTACATGTTTCTGTACCCAAGGTCTCGATTGACCTTAAGCTGAAGTTTGAAGACTTCGACAGCTTAGAACGTTGCCTAGTCCTGGATTTGGACTCGAGGTATGACCTCATTCTGGGCATGAAGTGGCTGAAACGCCACGAGCCATGGATAGACTGGAAGTCTAAGTCCATTGGCTCAACGCACCCGCGGTCGGGTGAAGCATTGGCGAGTCATGAACCCACCTTTGCCCGATCGCAAAAGCGATTCTGGCGTGAGATGCCAGAGATTGAGATGTCTGAAATGATCATTCCCAATGGCGTTAAGGAGGAGTTCCTTAACTAGGAGGATTCGGCGGTTAATCCCCACGCCGTTAACGGCGAGACTGGTGAGTTGCCAGTGGCAGAGGTGGATTCCTCTGAGGCGACTCCAGTGGTAGGGGTAGAGACCCCTGTGGTTAAGCGCGAGGCGCTTCCAAGCAAAGAGACCCGTAGTTCGTCTCTTTTGCACGTCGGAAATGATTCCGACCACGCCGTTATAGGCGATACTGGCTAGTCGCCATTGACAGAGGTGGATTCCTCTATGACGACTCCAGTGGTAGGGGTAGAGACCCCTGTGGTTAAGCGCGAGGCGCTTCCAAGCGAAGATACCCGAAGTTAGTCTCTTTCGCACGTCGGAAATGATTCCGACTATGCCGTTATAGGTGAGACCGGCGAGTCACCGGTGGTAGAGGTAGAGACATCCGTGGATAGGCGCGTGGCGCTTCCAATAGATGGGGCAATTGACTCCCCCATCTGGGTCTCGGGATGAGTCCCGAGGCCAGTAGTCAGCAGTCCTACAGGATGCTGAATAGTGTGACAGGTGTTTTCACAGAAGGCGTAAGCCTGGAACGGTTGCCTGGGGTAGGCGAACTGTTGTCGTTGGAGGAGATGTCCTTCAACGAATTTGAAACTGCTTCGAAAGCAGATGAGATCGACGAGATTGTCGTAGTACGTCCGGAAGAGGAGTTGAACTCCTCATCCACGATGGACGAGTCAGTTTTGGTGCAAACCAAACAGGCATTGAATGCCCGAAGCGGCCTCAAGATCCTTGCGGATCCTGAGGACACTTACCATTCCTTACTAAAGGAATTTGGAGATGTCATTAGTGACAACCCGCCGATGGGGCTACCACCGGATCGGGGAGTCCGACATGAATTTGATTTGGTTCCTGGAACCAAATACTGCGTCAATAGGCAGTGGCCTCTCCCCAAGGAGCAATGCGACGTCATCGACGCATTCTTCAAGGGTAAAGAAGAGGCAGGGATGGTACGGGAGAGCAAGTATCCCCACTCATCTCCCACTTTTTGTGTTCGTAAACCGAACGGAAAGTGGCGCATTGTGCATGCGTACAACAAGCTGAATGCAACTACTGTACCCATGCAGACTCCGATTCCTCGGAAGGATGTCCTCCAGAACAATATGGCTGGCTGTACTGTATACAGTGTCTTAGATCTGGTGGACGGGTATTATCCGGTGCTCATGCGAGCGTCCGATATTCCGCTGACAGCGGTTAGCACGCCTAGTGGCATGATGTGGGAGTGGCTTGTTATGCCACAAGGGCTTTCAAATGCACCAGCGACTTTCAATCTCTTGGTGACTCAACTCTTCCGCCCTCATAGGAAGTACGCTCAGACGTACTTCGACGATATATTCGTCCATAGTCGTGCGGAAGGCGACTCGTCTGATGTTCAGACGCATCTGATACACCTTCGAGCAGTGCTCGAATGTATGCGAGAGCATAAGTTATATGCAAACGCATCCAAGTGTATATTTGGTGCTGAGGAAATTCCTTTCCTCGGATGCTTCATCGGTAAGGATGGAGTGCGGGCGGATCCCGCGAAGGTGAAAGCCATTGTGGAGTAGCCTTCGCCTGTAAATCTTAGCGATTTACGGAAATTGCTTGGATTAGCCAAGTATCTCCACAGGTACAGCGATAACTACGCTGAAATGGCACAGCCATTGACCTACCTTCTTAAGAAGGACGTGGATTGGTGTTGGGAAAACAAACACCAAAACGCCTTCGAAGTGGTTAAGGGGAGCTTGTTAAAAGCTCCCGTTCTTTCTCTCCCAGATTCTTGGAAACCATTTAGTGTCGTCTGCGACGCCTCCGATTTCGCAATCGGATGTGCTTTGTTACAAGCAGACGATGCAGGAAGGGAACGCGTGATTGCGTTTGAGTCGAGGCAGATTAAAGCTGCGGAACGGAATTATCCCGTTCATGACAAGGAGCTACTCGCTATGAAGTATTCTCTTGTCAAATTTAGCGTTCACCTACACGGCTCTAAGCCGTTCGTGATTTATACTGACCACGCGTCCTTACGGACAGCGACAAAGTCGCCTCATCTCTCGCCAAGGATGGCTCGTTGGCTCTCCTTCTTTGCGGAGTACAACTTTGAGGTTAAGTATAAATCTGGCAAGCAGAAGTGCTTGCAGACGCGTTGTCGCGTCGTCCCGATTACGAGCTCGCTCACGCGACATTCGTCACCACATCTTTGGTGGATCTCAAACGCCAGGAGTATGAGAAAGACACACAGTGTACGGCGCTTATCAGCGCGTTGGGTGGAAACGGACTTGGCTCGTCTGTGCCATCCCTGTCAAGTCAAGCTAAAGATCGTTTACACCGTTACAGGTACTGTGACGATTTGCTATATTATAGCACGAGCTCGGAGGAAACTCTGCGGGTGGTAGTTCCTCATGATGAGGAACTGAAGTATAGAGTCCTCTTTGAGGCACACGACGCCCCTACCGGGGGTCATTAGGTTGAGATAAGACCTACAGCGCTTTAAGCGCTTTATATTGGTGGCCCAACATGTATAAGTGGGTCGGTGCGTATATACGCACCTGCGAGACGTGTCAGAGGGTTAAATCCTCTGTAAGTTCAGCTGCGCCTTTGGCGAGCTTGTCGGTTCCAACGGAGTGTTTGAAATCCATTAGCATGGATTTTATCTTCGGTTTTCCGAAGGATAAGGCCGGGAACACCGGCATATTGGTCTTGGTAGACCGTTTGAGCAAGATGGCTCACCTGGCGGCGGTGCCAGAGTCCATAAATGGACAAGGAACAGCGAAAGTGTTCCTAGACTGTGTCTTTCTACAGCATGGTCTACTCGATTCCGTTGTGTCGGATCGGGATCCCCGTTTTACGGGACAATTATGGGGAGCGTTGTTTAAGGTGCTAGGCACCAAGCTCTTCATGTCCACTGTGGATCTTCCGCAGACGGACGGTAAGACGGAACGCGTTGATCGCGTTGTTGAGGATATTATCCGGAGTTTTTTTCCGGATTCTCCAAAGAGTTGGAGTGAGATGCTTCCAATGGCCGAATTTGCTATCAACAATTCGGTCCATGCATCTACGGGGTTTATCCCGTTTTACGTGAACGGATTAGTGAATCCGAGGGTTCCGTTGACGCCACGTGTGTGTGGCCCAGGGCTTGAGCGGGGACGATTCCCCGATGTCAGCCCTGTATCTGTGCGAAAGCATATCGATAAGTTTTTATCGACGCGCCTTAGTGTCTTACGACACGTCTTCGATGCCATGGCGGAAAGCCAAGACAAGCAGAAGGAGCAAGATGACCTCAAGGGGCTGCGAAACGAAAAAGTATACAAAGTAGGAGAAAGTGTTTTAATAAACACTAAAAATCTTCCTACACATGCAGTTTCCAACGTGTTGCGCAATAAACTGCGCCCAAGGTTTGTGGGGCCCTTTAAGGTACTAGCCCGAAAGGGCTTATCGTATACCTTGGACATCCCGAAGGTGATGCGTACGCATACAACCTTCTATGTGGGTATTCTTAAGCCATACCAGGACCCGGATGCGGGACCCCTCCTGGAAGAGGTTGGAAAGGTGGATAGACGTAAGAGCCGTAAGCCACGCCAGGGCGAAGGAAGCCCGAGAGGGCTGAAATGCGACCACGAAGCTCCGCAACGGTCGTCTCGAGAGAGGAAAGCCGCCTCTCGAAGCGATCACTGGCATCCCACTCATCGCGGATCCCCTCGTGGATATCATGGATGCGATCGCTGTGTCGATCACAGCGCTCGCGTATATCACGTCGCAATTGCGCGACCTCCTCCTCCAATGTTTGATGCGGAGGGTACTCCACACTTTCATGTGGAGCGGCGGATGACACGACGCCATCATTGGGGTCAAACGCAGTATATGGTGAATTGGAAAGGTTATCCACACTCACAGAGTTCGTGGGAATTCGAGAATCCCCTACGGCAGGATTGCCGCGACATCGTTGATGCTTTCGAGCGGGAGAATCCCGCTGTAGGTCAGCGACCAGAGGGGCATGAGAAGCCCCTTCACTCCCAGTTAGTAGGAGTTTGCCGGAGGAGGATATAGCCTTCACACTGTACTCTGGAGCCATGGTGGAGACAGGGACGCTGGCGTAGCGCGTGCGATATGGAGCACGTAATAACTCCATCACTTTGACTCTGGCGAATGCCAGGCGCAACGCCCTCTCCACCCAAATGTATCAACGGGAATAGCTGTCGTGCAGCTCATTGAAGCTAGGAAGAAGCTTCTCCCATTCCGCCCAAGCGCGGAACTTCTTCTCTGCATCATCAGCACTTTCTTCCGGAGAAAGAACGAAAGGAACCTCGCGGAGGTTCTCAACAGGGGCACCCTTTGCCTGCCTGTCTAAGCGCTCTCGGTAGGAGACGCTACTGAGCTGCTTTTGTGTAAGCAGTTGTTTCTGGAGTTTCTCACGACGTTCGCGTTGATACGGCTGTTCAGCCGCGGGGCCAGGGGTATAGGACGCTAAACCAGTCCTTACCACACGCCTGGCCCACCTTGGAAGGTCACGAGAACCTTCGAAATTATAAGCCGCTCGCGACGGGCGTTTGGGGGCGCTTAGCGCAGCCCTTAGTGCCTGTGCGGCAAGTTGGTTTTTTTGAGCTGCCTCCAGCTCATTGGTGACGATCTTATTCTATTTGCGTCTTGTCAAAAAAATACTTGCCTGTGTGCTTGTTTCCTTTGGCGATCCGGATGTATCATCCGATATGGGCAGGGGTGGCGCACTGGTTAGTGCATTTTCCCCACGTGTGGGGAACGGATTGGGCTGCCGACACCGCCATTCGGCGATGTCGGAGCGGTCAGCCGTTGGGGAGGTATCCCCAAGGGCATCCACCTCCGAGCTCTCGGAGTAGTCTACCTCCTCTAGAGGATACTCCATAACACCACGGAAGGTGTAGATGGATAGCCAGAGGAACTGGCGTTGGAGTTCTCCAACAAAATTTTGTTTATTACGTAAGCAATAGTCTTGATGGGGGAGGATGTAAAGGGGTTACATTCGAGTTACATTTAGTGTCGGTGTACATGAGTACACTACGGTTGAGGTAAGTATTGACCGGTTTGAAAGGTTTTGAACCATGATTATTTTAACCAATCAGGGCAGGGGCCCTTGGCTGGTGGCGCGTCAGCCATCCACGTGTCGGTACACAGGTGTGTACACTACATTTTAGCTAGGTACGAATTTGGTATGTTCTACTTAGTATTACATATAGTATACATTAGTTTAAATGAATTTAGACTACATATTAAATATATATTCAGTTTACATTTCACTCTATCGTACAGACGCGCGACCTCAACCGGTCGCGCGTGTAGTGAGTGCCGTAGTGTAAAGGGAGCCCTCCCTTTACCTACACCCTTAGTAAGGGAACACAGCCGTTAAGGCTAAGAAGTAAACCAACCAGGGAATCTTGGCCCCGAGTAGGAAAGCTCTCTCCTACTAAGCCCTTTATAAGGGCGTATCGGCTAAGTAGCGGCGAATACCGCTTTAAGAAAAGTATTCCTCTGTGCGCTAGCCGCACCGTGCGTATACGCATCGGCTACACTGGGAATCGACTTGTGGTCTAAATGTGGGAGACCGTGCTGGGTAGTGTACCCTGGGTGGAACTCTTCACCCTGGGTACGGACAGATCAGTTATACTCCAAGTAAATATACTTAAAAGGGCAGATAGCTCAATCGATCGTAGAGGCTAACCAATACGAGAATAGAAGTCCAATAATCCAATATGGAGATCCAATAAGAACGTGATATACTCCACGAACGATATCGCCACGAAATAATCCAAAAACTAGATAACACGTTCCAAACGTGTGCAACTTGCGCTTGAAAAGCCGACCAATGTGTACTCCCGTCGAGATACCTTCGGCGGGCCAAGTGCGCCTGTAGCGCGTCCCGGCCGGGTAAAATAAGCTGGAGGGGATTTCTCGACCCTCTGCTTCCAAACACTCTGCGGCGTGCAGAGGCGACTGATGTAAGAAGCGACGAAACGACTTCGCGTTGAGTGTTAAAGGATGGTGTTAAAAGCCAAGAAAATTAATGACACCAAGAAAAGTAACGACTAAGTAAAATCTATCCCCTATGGTCCCCAATATGTACAAAACATAAACATATGTAAGTGCACGCCATATCATGTGACTCAATAAAATCCGTGGTCTTAACACCTCCCGCACACGATTGGCCCAAAAGCCTCCTTGATTTCCACCAATCCGATTGCCGCTAAGCCGATCGGTGTGCTGCTGACGCAAAACGACCAAAATTATTGGGTCCGCTTCGCCACACAACGGGATATCCACAGTAAGCTGCCAACCAATGACTGATAACTTCTTATGCTTGGAATTTTTTTTTTGATCTCACCAGGAGGTGTTCCTTGAATTCCTTAATATTTTCCACTTTAAAAACCGGCGTCCTTGCTGGATTAATATTGCTAAGCTCATGTGTCCTCAGGAACTCATCAATAGCAGCCTCCTGACTCATCGTGAAACCATCGTTCAGGTTGCCTTCAATTTGTATTCCCAAAAATTTATTCCCTGTACTCAGGTTCTTCAATGCTAGTACAGCCATTTCTGAAAAAAAGTTTATCTACCTTTCCACCTGGTTCCAGTGAACAATAGGTCGTACACGTATGCCCTGACGAAAACGACGCTAGTTTCATTATGCTTCACAGCACGCAGATGTCTGTAACACATTGTGTAAACTTCATTTTCGCCAAGGTATCGCAAAATAGCCGGTGCCAGAACCGCCCAGCTTTCTTTAACCCGTCTAAATTCTTTTCTAGTTTTAAAATCAGTTCATTCCTTGAATTTTCATCGAAAATTTCCAACGATTCCTTCGAAATCTCCATGCCTTGTGGTATTTTCAGAAGAATTTCGTAACCGCCTTCCGTTTTAGCTTTGTGCTAGGCACTTGGCACATCGCCATGGCGCGCCAATGCACCCCAGATTTGCTGCGTGGAAAGGATTACTCTTACGTTGTTGATCTCCATGACCGTTGAGAAAGTAAAAAAGTAATCCCACCCGTAAACCTTCTTGTCTCCCGTTGCGATAAGCCGGGCCTTGTAGGGATATATCGTGCCATACGACCGTGATTTTGTTTTGTACCCACAAATGCCATTTTTACCGGTCGTCTTTAATCATTCTCCACGTTCTAAGGTCTTCAAGAGACTTGTGCTCTTCTTGCTCTACCTGCTTCCACATGTCGGCATTTCTTCCTTCATGTGTATCCTTGTATGACCTTAGATTGGACACACCAATTCGTGGAACATTTCCACTTTTAACGTCTCCACAGACCGCGTACGCATATAACGTACTTCCACTAGAAATATATCTTAAACATCGGACTTCCACATGAAACTTTTGACGGTCTTCGTTACCCACCACCTCGTGTTCATCGCTTGCAATATTCTTTCTTACGGTGTTCATCGCTTGCAATATCCTTTCTTTTGTTCGGGCGTTTGCAATCATCTTGAGTGTTTTTTTCACCGGCGCTTGACTCGATGCCGGGATTTTGTGCGGCTGAGTCGTGCCGTTTTGCCTTTCGACAAGCTGATTGAGCTCCTCCTCAGACATGACTTCTGTAGCCGGTGCGTAAACGCACGGTGCGGCTAGCGCACAGAGGAAGACTTCCCTTAAGCGGCGATACGCCTCTACTTAGCCGATACGCCCTGATTTAAGGGCTTAGTGGGAGATTGCTCTCTCACTCGGGGCCAATATTCCCTGAGTTTACTGTTAGCGTACGCTAACGCCTTATTCTAAGGCTTCCCTTAGTAGGGAGTATCTAGGTGAGGAGCTCCCCTGCTACGACACTCACTGAACGCTCGACCGTTCCGTGTCGGGCGTCTAGCAGGATATAGTGTAGATTGTAAACTGATTTATTATTTAATATAAAATTAGCCTAACTTAATAAACTAATGTAAACTATATGAAATACTAGGTAGAACTTACTTAATCCGTACCTAGACGAAAATGTAATGTACACCTGTGTACCAACACGTGGCAGGCTGCCACGCCTTCACCAAGGTCTCACGCCCTGATTGGCTAAAACAACCAATACTTGACCTTAACCGTTGTGTATTTACGTACACTAACGTAACTAAATGCAACCCCGTTACATCCTCCCCCATCAAGACTATTTCCACGCAATAATCGATTATAGTTGGAGACCCCAACTTCAAAACTCTGGCCTCGAATGAGCACCGCTAGAGGTGGCGATTATTCTGCCCGAGAAGGGGATGTCATCTACACGGACTCCGATATCTCGGAGGAGGGGGCCCTTGATGATAGCTCCCCTAAGGATGACCGCTCTGACGACGCCGAAAGGCGATGTCGGCAGCCTAATCCTTCCCCAACACGTGGGGAAAATGCGCTAACTCGCGCGCCACCATTGCCAACTTCGGATGACACATCCGGGTCGCCGAAATCGACCATCACGACCAATGAATTGGACGCGTCTCAGGACTCTTATCTTGCCACACTAACACTAGGGGCTGCATCACACTCCCCCAAACGCCTTTCACGGGCGGAATATCGTTTTGGGGGTCCTCTTGATCCCCAAAAGTGGGCTAAAAATGCGGCAAAGAGGGGTTTAGGCTTCTATACCCCTGGCCCTGCGGCCGAACAGCCGCATCAAATCGAACGCCGGAAGAAACTCCGGGAAAAACTGCTCACGTAGAAGCAGTTCACTGTGACCTTATACAGAAAGCGAATCGGGAAACAGGCGTAGGGTGTCTTTGTTGAGAACCTCCGCGAGGTTCACTTCGTTCTACTACAAGGAGAGGATGCCGAGGAGGCAGGCGTAAGTTCCGCGCTTTGGCGGAAGGGGAGAAACGTCTCCCTGACTTTACAAAGATGTACAACAGCTATTCCGAACGTGACGTTCGGGTCGAGAGGGCATTGCGCTTGGCGCTTGCCAAAGCCAAAGCGATGGAGAAATTATCTGCCCCTTATCGTACGCGTTATGCTAGCGCCTGTGCCCTTAATGTGGTGCCGGGGAGCAATGCAAGCTCCGCATCTGCCTCCGGCGAGCTCTCAACTAATGGGAGTGAAGGGAATTCTTCCGCCCCTTTGATCGTCGACTCGCAGCGGGATTCTCCCGCTCGAAAGCGTCAACGACGTCTCGGAAGTCCTGCTGAAGGGGTGTCCCGGACTCCCACGAACTCCGTGAATGTGGGTAACCCTTCCACTTCACTAGATACTGGGTTTCACCCCGATGATGGCGTCGCGCCATCAGAAGCTCCACATGTTAATGTGGAATCCCCTCCGAATCTAGAACTGGGGGAGGTGGTCGCGACATTGCGACGTGAGTTTCACGAGCGCTGTGATCGACACAGCCGTCGCATCCCGGAAGTACAGGATGGAATCCACGATAAGATGGGCGCGATTAACCGCATCGAGAATCGGCTTGACTCTCTCGAGTCTGCCTTTGACGGCTTTCGCCGTCTTGAGGGAATATTTGAAGCTTCCGTTGCGGAGCTTCGTGGTAGCATTTTGATCCTGTCGGAGATGTTCCTCCGCCCTGCCGTGTCTAACGGCTATCCGCCTTCCCTACCTCCTCCAAGAGGGGACCCGCCTCCGGGTTCTGGTATGGCTTAAGCATACCCACATAGAAGTTTGGATGCGTACGCACCGCCTTCGAAATATCCAAGGTATACGCCAGGCACTTTCGGGCTAGCACCTTGAAAGGCCCCACAAACCTGGGTGGCAGTTTGTTCCGTAACACGTTATAAAATGCATATGTAGGAAGGTTTTTAGCGTTTAATAAAACACTTTTTCCTACTTTATACGCTTTTTTGTTACGCCGACCCTTGCGGTCGGCCTGCTGGATGGGTGTCAGACTGGAGCCGAATCTGACGGCATCAGTTGGACGATCAATTGGACAAGACTTCGCTGCGCATGCAAGGCGACGACCTTGAGCGACAACTTACTGGGCCCCAAGTTTCGGTCCAAGAACAGACCGGGAAGGTCCAGTCTTTTCAGGATCGGTCGGACGCTTGGGCGCAGGAATCGGGTCGTCGTCGGGTGGCGCTAGACCAGTGCCGCCAGCGCTTGATGAACTTGCTGCATCCGTGTTCGACTGCTTCCTCCAGCGTAGATTGGTCTGCGTCGGCAACCTTAGTCGTCTCGGAGCAAGACCAAGACCGCTTGCAGCAGGACCAAGACCGACACCGTTCATTGGCTGATATTCAGCAGCCCGAAATCGCACACAAATCGAAGAAGCGCGCGGTGCGCCGGGTAGCTCGAGGGCGCGGGGCATAGCGCGCGACTCCGAACTAGGGGGGAAGCGTGCAGTTCCCCATAAGCGAGCCAAGACGCAGGCTCTTCTCGTGAACCCAAGATTGGACGTGAGTGATGCCTGCAACCCTGCCAAAACTCAAGCGCCCTCGCGCCCTCGTGCCGTCCGTACCGAGTACACAGGGATCTCGTCCGGGGAGGACTCCAGCGAAGGGTCCTGCTATTCAGAGTTCATGATCGCCATCCCGTCCAAGTCGCAGACGTGTCGGCGTAAAAGTTCCGTCCAAGCGGCATCGTCATCGGGGTCGGAGCAGAAGACCAGTCTGCCAGGTTACAGCACGCCAGCATATGGGTCAGCGAAATCGGCGCCTTCGTTCCTGCCTGGCACGTCTGGACTGCAACTCCACGCCCGGCTAAAGGATATGGCAATTGGAGATCGCCCACTTCCGCCGCGGACCTCGGAGCCCTGGTCCGGTACGCATCAATACCGAGATCGGCGCCATTCCAAGAGGCGCGCGGGCGCGTCGAGTGGATCAAGGGGGCGAGGCGTAGCGCGAGACTCCGAACACAAGGAGAATCAAGCGCCGCCCCACAAGAAAGCGAAGACGCAGGCGCTCCTCATGAGCCAAAAATCGGATGCAAGTGATGCGTTTAACATCGCCAAATCCCATGATCCCTCACGCCCCCGCGGGCGCATTCAGGTGGTACGATTTCCCAGCCAAATTCGGGCGGAAATTCTCGCCATTCATTGGCTTAAATTTCGCCCCCCAAAATTCACGCACGCAATGAGAAGAGCAAGGGCGCATCAGGAGGCGCGAGGGCGCGGGCCCTTGCGCGCGACCTAGAGCACGAGAAGAAACCGGAAATGGTGTAATCACTAGCCAAGATACGGGCGTAACTCCCAAGTGCGGTGAAGGATGCAGTTACGGAGAGGAAGGACTCCAAAAATCGCGCGCCCTCGACCCGTTTCGCCGTTCGGTCCAAGTCGGTATTGGTCTCGCCTGGGGCGGCTTCGGAGGGTGCTCGGTGGGTTCAGATGATCTCCTTCCCGCTTTATCTCAACCCGATCCACCCAGAATCGTCGGTCCGCTGTCGCAGTTGAAGAGCCGACGTCAGAAGAAGACCAAGTGGCGCACTCGGAGGGTGACATCGATAAAGAGTCGTTGAAACTGGCTGTCGACGCGCCCAAACCAACTTTTCTTCCCGGGACTTCTGTTCGACATCGTCATGCTTTGTCGTGGTCATTGAAAGGTTGACGTGAATCTTCCTCCTTCTGGTATGGCCACTGCCGACCCTCGAAGGACCCGATCTGGTCTGGCCACTGCCGACTTCTCAAAGGACCCGATCTGGTCTGGCCACTGCCAAGGCGTCGCGTTGAGAAGACCAGGTTGTTAGCCGATGACGGCATATGGTACCCCGGTCTTGATTGCCCTTAGCCGGTCGCGGACCTCAAGGATGCTTTGGTCCAGCTTGACCAGAAGGAACCCTGGAGCAACCAATTTCAAGACCAAATTGCATGCCATCCGGCGCTGACCATCGGCCGCCTGTGGGGTGATAGCGAATGAAGTCCCAGGTAGTCGACCAGATAGCTCGTAATACATGTCATCATTTATTTTTCACATATCTGATCGTCAAATCACTTGAACTAATTTCACCACTCTCTCCATAGTTGCACCGAACACGTTATCGTAAACAGTTCCACCCCCATCACGAAAAATAGTCATCACATTCGTCATTCCGCTACTCCAATTCGTCACAGTTCATCACAATTTCACATCAACTCCGGACCTTCCACATCTTCACACCGGTCTAGACCGACCGATGCTACTGCGTTTCTTGGTCTTGGTCTTTATGAGTCTGCATCACTGCGAAGCGATTACGACTGACTAGTTCTCGTTCAAACTCTCGTAGAAGCGCCCCACAGTTCAAGTCGAGCTCGTCGACCCAAGTTGATTCATCATGGTCCTTCCATCTGACCAGGTACTCTCGGTGAGTCCGACCGAACCTGGTCTTCTTGGTCGACCGAACATCTAAGCCCTTCTCCACTTCAAACTCGTCTTCCTCTAATGGTCGTTCCCAACTGTCCTCCTGCAGTAACGCTTCATATAAATCAAATCTTTTTTCTTCGTCTACCAGACAGGGAGTTTTGCTTCGATCAGGGAATTCTCGGACCAGCTTCAACTTGGACACATGCACGATCGGGAAGACCTTGTAATCTGTACCAGTTGTTACTAGACGGGCAGCGTGCTCACCGATCAGCTCGGCAACACGGAAAGGGCCGTGCCACATGTGAGCCAGCTTCTTCGCATAGCCCTCTTTCACTCGGTCTAGGTATAGTCATACCCTCGCCCCTGGTTCTATACCGTGGGGTCGGACCTGGTCATTGGTCCGGTCTGCCTGGTCTTGTGTGGCCTGACGCAGCTTTTCGTTGACGACTTCTTTTGCATGCTGGTAGTGTTTCTGGACCTGCATGCGCCAGCGTCGAGCATCGCGATCGCGGGTCCGGGTGCAACCTATAAGTATCGCAGCTTCCGGTGTCGACCGAGGGTCCCATCCATATGCCAGATAAAAAGGCGTTTCTCCTCGGACCCGATCGGTCGACGAGTTGAGTGCAAACACCAGCCTTTCTGCATACTCGTCCCAATCTCGCAGGTCTGGGTCAGCAACGTACATCTTGATAGCCCTCGTTATGGTCTGCACCATGCGTTCCGCCGATCCATTTGCTTGCGGACGATATGCCATCGTCGCACTCTGTTTCTGGCCCAGCATATTATTGAACGACCGGAACACCTCGGCCATAAAACCGGGTTCCCGATCGTGCCTGATGACCTCGCTGGCGTCGAATCTTCGGAATACACATTCTTCGTAGCTCTGGGCGATCTGCTCCGCAGACCGAGATGCACTTTCCTTCGCAATAACTAGACCAGTGAACAGGTCTACCCAGATCAGCAGATCAGTGTTGCCGCGCTTCGATCTAGGTAGTGACGGTATGTGGTCCATCGCTATGACCTGGAAAGGGTAGGTAGCTTCGATATTTCCGGGCGATCGCCCCTTGATTACCGGTCTACCCTTTCCGTTCTCGCAATCTGTGCAACAGCCCACATATTTCTGTACACTGTGGAAAAGACCTCTCCAGTGGAAGTAGGACCTGATCTTGTGATAGGTCCTTCCTATGCCCTGATGTCCCCCTTCTAGACTCACGTGATAGTGATGAAGGACATCCGGCTGCAGCAACTCGGGGATCACTAATTTCGCCAGTCCGTCCCGGTCTGCACTGTCTTGGTCGGCATCGCGGCAGTAATACAATAATCCATTATCATCCACTTCGTAGCATCCGCGATCTTGATGCACTCTTTCGCTTGATCGTTCGTCAACTTGGACAGTTCACCACGCAGGTAGGTCTTCAGGTTCATAATCCATTCTTCTTCGTCCTGCGCCTTGAGGATCCGTTCCATCCTTAACTGTTGCACTGCATATTCGTTCAAACTTTCCTTCGGGAACGATCGGCGAGACTTCTGAGCTTTCGATCTAGTCGCGACCATAACATGCACCTGGACTGGGGCGTTCTTGGATCCGATAACCTCTGGGAGCCTTTTTATATCCACCAATTTATCCAGAACGGCCTTCTCGGTGATCGTAGCCCCGGTCTGGTCTTGCATAGCCTTGGTCGCGAGGTAGTCGGCGCATCTGTTCCAGTCCCGTTTCACGTGCAATAGCTCGTGGTTGGGGTGGTCCTTCAATGCCTTCATTACTCGATCATTTAGCGTCCTTAGTCGAGGTTCTTCCAGCAGTTTGGACCATCATGTTTTCTCGACCCACAGTGGGAGCACTTCTGACGAGATCGGTCCGGATAGGACTTGTTTCCGTTCCTTCCCTTCCGGCCTACCTGGTCGGGCTTCGACCTGGTCTTCGGGACAGGTCCCGCAACATAGACGTAACGATACTGGTCTTCATCCGATGACTCCTGGCTGTATTGACTTCCACTTTCCCATTCCGATCCCGTGATGTCTTCGGCTACGATCGCCTTGACCGCTCGGGTCGGTCTGGTCCAGGGTCTCTTGACCGGATCGGTCTGGGTCTGGGTCTTGGATCGGTAGCGACCTGATCCACTAGCACTCTTCGCCCTCATGCTACGCGACTGCTGTAGCGTCCGTAGAGTCTGTTCAACTTCACCCGCGTCCTTAAGACGCAGCAGAGTAAGCTGGTCCGCCAGTTCTTGATCGTCCAGGGTACTAATGTAGTGAGTGACCCACATGTTCCAGAGCAGCACCGTTTGGCGGGTTATTCTCTTTAATTGTTATGCCGACACGAAGTGCAGCCACGTTCAACCGATGCAAATACTCGATCGGTGTCTCGTCGCTCCGCCTCTGCATATGGTGATACTTGCGGGCACTCGAAAATCCGGAGTTACAATATTGCCCTTCAAACTCTGCACATATCTGGTCCTAGTCAGACCGGACATCCCGACCTAACTGTTGGATCCAGTTGGCAGCCGGTCCTTTCAACAAATCCCGGAAGGTCAGAGACTTTTCACTTTTCGGGGTCTGGTCTCACAGGAACGCAGACTTGACCCGACCGAACCAAGACCGGGCCTGGTATTCATCAGCATCCTTGCCAGTGAAGTCCTTGAGGTCGGTCGTCGCGGCCATACGGATGCGCGGAATCGCAGCAGATCCAAAGTCGTAAGCAATAGTGGAGGCTAGGCTAGACTTGCGTGGCTTGTCAGCGCCCGTACCGTCTGACCCACATTGATCGTCAAGACCGCCGACCGACTCCATGTCACAGTCACTTGTCTTACTTGGTCTACGCGGTCTGGCCGGTTGCGGCTTGCGCTTCCCCTTTCCGACTTGCTTATCACTTCTAGTGGGCTTGTCCACAGATGTTACCGATTCCATATCCACATCTCGGCAAACATTGGCACTTTTCTGGGTAGACCGGTCTTGGACATGTGGGCGCAGAGGTGGTCTAACCCGGTCTTCCATGAAACGCTCCAACATCGTCTCAAACATGGCTCGGACTTTAGCTGGAGCCATGGGCAACGTGTTGATACCCTCCTTTTTTGGAACTGAGGCCTGTGGGGGTCGCTGGAGCCCCGAATGGCAAGCAGCCCTTTGCTGCCGCACGTCCTTTTTTGTTCCGGCTGGGAATGGTCCACCCCCACGGTCATCCGCTCGACACCGGTCTCCAACTCTGATGAGCTGTTAGAGACCGGTGGAGACTGATAAACCGATTCGTCATCAGAACCAATGTCGACAAGCGCTGTGGATGCTTCAGCGACCTTCACTGCTGCGGTGGGAGTTGGGCGACGAACAGCCCCCACCAGTGGGACCAAATGGTCGTGGAAGGTCGACATCGACGATTTCAGCCTCCAAGTCTCAAATTCAAATAGTTTTTGGACATCGGCGGGGTTCTGCATTTTAATGCCAACCTCCGCCAACATCGCCACCAAGTTTTTCACCAACAGTAATGGGCGATCACTCTGTACCGGCTCGGTAGTGGGACCGAGAAGACGGTCGGGGATCTGGAGGTTCAACACCCAAAAGACCACGTCAAAACTAACAAATCGTTTCAGCTCAAAAATGTAGTACATCTTGTTTAGATCTTCTTCAGTGATGCCTCCATCTCCGACCTGCGACTTTTCTTCGAGGTCGTCTTCGTCGGCCGGCATTCCCAACCCTTTCTTGGGAATCTTGGGTAGCTTGGGGACCTTGGGGAGGTTGGTCTGATCGTTCTGATCATCTTCCAAGTATTTTTCGTCTTTTGATTTTCCATCAACTTTTTTATGGACATACATAGGATCAGGACCAAGGTCCTGATCCTTTCCGGGACTATAGCATGACTTGCTATAGTCCGGATCGGCTCCGGTGGGAGCCTTTTGGCGAGGAAAAAATTTATTAATCCCGATCTGGTCCTCCACCAGGCCAGACCGGACATCACCATCTTTATCGAGAACGAAGACGTAAGGTGATAGCCTTTCCTTACGCCCTCTCCAGAACGATTCCAAATTCAAATCTTCAAATTCAATCTTTGATGACACCTCGCGGTGATATCCACGATCACCAAGTGACCCGGGCACGCGCACCATTGTGGTGGAGTCAAGTTCGAAATCGAATACATTTGTATCGACAACCTGACCACCACCATCGTGCCCAGCCTTCCAACTTACGGGGGGGGGGTACCCCGCGGACCTCCATTCGAAATCTGGTCCGATCGTCCGCTGCTGGCAGACGACCGGTCATCATCCATAGACAATTGGTCCGATTCACTTAAGACCATCTCACCTTGTGTACTCGATGGAATGGGCTAGTTACACACTCGGTGGATCGGGATCGCAGATCGATCTGATTCGGTCTTGAATATGAGACCGTGCTGGCTAGGTGTACCTGGGGCGGAACTCTTCACCCCAGGTACGTACAGACCAGGAACACTTCCAAAAGATAAATTCCAAAAGGTCGATCGTAAAAACGATCTAGACCTGACCAATACGAAATAATAGAGGGTAGACCAATCAACCGGTCTAGCCCCTGACCAATATGAGAGAAGACCAAAAGCGGTATAAACTCCAACAAATGTTACAATGAGCCAATATGTTCACGTAAAGACCCAATATTCCCGTGAAACTCCACAAACGATATCTCCACGTAAAGAACAATCCAGTGAATAGCACGTTCCAAACGTACTTGACTTAAAGTGTCGAGATCGCCAAATCGTACTCCCGTCGAGGGACTTCCGGTGGCCAAACTGCGCGTGCGGCGCGTCCAGACGGTGTATAATAGGAAAGAAGGGATAATTCAACCCTCTACCCCCAAACACTCCGCGGCGGGCGGAGGCGACTAGTGTACGTGAAGAGAATAACGGCGACCCCTTGCTGCGGTGTAGACCAAACGACTTTTACTTGGAAAAACCACAACCAAAAGACTTCTACTTTTTTAGGCAAAACCGCAACTAACCAATAATACTACCTCCGTATGGTCCCTAATGTACCCACAAAAAATTATGTAAAATACCCAAAGTCAGGTGACTCACCCAATACCAGCGTTCTTGATACTCCTTGAATTTGATAGGCTAAAAAGCCCCCCTTGTTTAGACCAATCCGAAATTCGACCAGCTGCCTGGACCAAAAGTGACCAAATTTGTGGTACACCTCACCACAGCGCTATCGGAAGCGACGCAAGAGGCAGTATGGCTCAAGATATTTTTGTGTGAGATAGGCGAGATGACAAGTAATGAAGCGGTGAAAATCTACGAGGACAATCAAGGCTCCATCCCATTGGCCTAGAATCCTGAGTTTCACAAGCGAAACAAGCACATCGACATTCGCTATCACTTTTTCCGCGAGAAGGATGAGGATGGTCAAGTGGTACTGAAGTATATCTCGACGCTTGACATTCTAGCAGACATAATGACGAAGCCGATTGCAGCACAACAGTTCGACGCTCTCAGGACCAAGTTGGGCATCATAGTCGCTGACGAGTCGAATGGGAGTGTTGTCAAGAGTTATGTAGTGACGCCTCGCCAAGTGTAGCCAGTGCGTATACGCACGGTGCGGCTAGCGCACAGAGGAAGACTTTTCTTAAAGCGGCGTTCGCCGCTACTTAGCCGATACGCCCTTATAAAGGGATTAGTAGGAGAGAGATCTCCTACTCAGGGCCAAGATTCCCGGTTTGTTTTACTTAATAGCCTTAACGGCAAAGCTCCCTTAGTAAGGGTGTAGCTAAAGGTACGGCTTCCTTTAGGCTACGGCAATCACTACACGCGCGACCGGTCGAGGTCGTGCGTCTGTAGATAATATAGTGAAATGTAAATTGAATGTATATTTAATATATAATTAGCCTAAATAAATTTAAACTAATGTAAAATATATATAGTACTAAGTAGAACATACCAAATTCGTACTAGCTAAAATGTAGTGTACACCACCTGTGTACCGACACGTGGATGGCTGACACGCCACCCCCTAAGGGCCCCTGCCCTGATTGGTTAAAATAACCAATGGTTCAAAACCCTTCGAACCGGTCAATAATGACCCCAACCGTAGTGTACTCACGTACACCACCTACTAAATGTGACTCGAATGTAACCCTGTTACATCCTCCCCCATCGAGACTATTGCTTACGTAATAAACAAAATTTTGTTGGAGAGCTCCAACGCCAGTACCTCTGGATATCCATGAACACATTCAGTGGTGCTATGGAGTCTCCTCTAGAGGAGGTAGACTATTCCGAGAACTCGGAGGTGGATGCCCTTGGGGAGATCTATCCAACGGCTGACCGCTCCGACCGCGCCGAAAGGCGGTGTCGGCAGCCTAATCCGTTCCTCACACGTGGGGAAAGTGCACTTACTAGTGCGCCACCACTTCCCATGTCGGATGATACATCCGAATCGCCAAAGGCGATCGTCACCAATGAGCTGAACGCAGCTCAAGAAACCCAACTTGCCGCACAGGCACAAAGGGCTTCGTTACGCGCCCCCAAACGCCCGTCACGGGCGG
Organism: Peronosclerospora sorghi; assembly: GCA_026184515.1. Classification (NCBI taxonomy): domain Eukaryota; phylum Oomycota; class Peronosporomycetes; order Peronosporales; family Peronosporaceae; genus Peronosclerospora; species Peronosclerospora sorghi. The sequence goes on along the minus strand of CM047582.1, from coordinate 25,966,532 downwards.
CCTATAATTTTGGAAGGTCCTCGTGACCTTCCAAAGTAGGCTAGTCGTGTTGTAAGGACTGGTTTAGCATCCTATACCCCTGGCCCCGCGGCTGAACAGCCGTATCAATGCGAACGCCGTGAGAAACTCCGGCAACAACTGCTCACGCAAAAGCAGTTCACTAGCGTCTTATACCGAGAACGCCTCGACAAGCAGGCACAGGGTGCCCTTGTTGAGAACCTCCGCGAGGTTCCCATTGTTATTTTCCCGCTATAGAGTGCTGATGATGCGGAGAAGAAGTTCCGCGCTTGGGCGGAAGGGGAGAAGCTTCTCCCCAGCTTCAATGAGCTGCACAACATCTATTCCCGTAGTGACATTTGGGTGGAGAGGGCGTTGCGCTTGGCGTTCGCCAGAGACAAAGAGATGGAGCTATTACGTGCTCCATATCGCACGGCTACGCCAGCGCCCCTGTCTCCACCACGGTGCCAGAAGACAGTGTGAGCGCCACATCTGCCTCCGGCGAACTACCAATTACTGGTAGTGAAGGGGCTTCTCGTGCCCCTTTGGTCGTTGACCTGCAGCGGGATTCTCCATCTCGAAAGCGTCAACGACGTCGCGGCAATCCTGCCGTAGGGGAGTCTCGAACTCCCACGAACTCTGTCAGTGTGGATAACCCTTCCACTTCACCAGATACTGGGTTTGACCCCGATGATGGCGTCGCGCCATCAGAAGCTCCACATGATAGTGTGGAGTACCCTCCGCATCGAGCATGGAGGAGGAGGTCGCGCAATAGCAACGTGAGATTCGCGATGGCTGTGATCGACACAGCCATCGCATTCATGATATCCTCGAGGGACTCCTTGATGAGTGGGATGCCACAGATCGTTTGAGGAGGCGGCTTGCCTCTCTCGAGACGGCCGTTGCGGAGCTCGTGGTCGCATTTTAGCCCGCTCGGGATTCCTCCGCCCTGCCGCGTCTTACGGATCTTACGGCTATCCGCCTTTCCAACCTCCTCCAGGCGGGGGCGCGCCTCCGGGTCCTGATATGGCTTTAGCATACCCACATAGAAGGTTGGATGCGTACGCATCACCTTCGGAATGTCCAAGGTATACGATAAGCCCTTTCGGGATAGTACCTTAAAAGTGCCCACAAACCTGGGGCGCAGTTTATTGCGCAACACGTTGGAAACTGCATGTGTAGGAAGATTTTTAGCGTTTAATAAAGCACTTTTTCCTACTTTGTATAACATTTTGTTTCGCCTCCCCTTGCGGTCCGCTTGCTCCTTCTGCTTGTCTTGGCTTTCCGCGATGGCATCGCAGACGTGTCGTAAGACACTAAGGCGTGTCGATAAAAATTTATCGATGTGCTTTCGCACAGATACAGGGCTGACATCAGGGAATCCCCCCCCTCAATCTCTGGGACACACACACGTGGCGTAAACGGAACTCTCGGATTCACTAATCCGTTCACGTAAAGCAGTGTAAACCCCGTAGATGCATGGACCGAATTGTTGATAGTAAATTCGGCCATCGGAAGCATCTCACTCCAACTCTTTGGAGAATCCGGAAAAAAACTCCGGATAATATCCTCTACAACGCGATTAACGCGTTCCGTTTGCCCGTTCGTCTGCGGATGATCCGCAGTGGACATGAGGAGCTTGGCGCCTAGCTCCTTAAACAACGCTCCCCAGAACTGTCCCGTAAAACGGGGATCCCGATCAGACACAACGGAATCGGGTAGACCATGCTGTAGAAAGACACAGTCTAGGAACACTTTCGCTGTTCCTTGTCCATCAATGGACTCTAGCACCGCCGCCAGGTGACCCATCTTGCTCAAACGGTCTACCAAGACCAATATGCCGGTGTTCCCGGCCTTATCCTTCGGAAAACCGAAGATAAAATCCATGCTAATGGATTTCAAACACTCCGTTGGAACCGACAAGCTCGCCAAAGGCGCAGCTGAACTTGCAGAGGGCTTAACCCTCTGACACGTTAATGATAAAATTATAAGTAAACCTAATTTTTTATTTAAAAAAATTCACAGGTACGTATGTACGCACCTACCCACTTATACATGTTGGGCCACCGATATAAAGCGCTTAAAGCGCTGTAGGTCTTATCCCGACCTAAATGACCCCCGGTAAGGGAGTCATGTACCTCAAAGAGGACTCTATACTTTAGTTCCTCATCATGAGGAACTACCACCCGCGGAGTGTCCTCCGCGATCGTGGTATAATATAGCAAACCTTCACAGTATCTGTAACGGTGTAAACGAGCTTTAGCTCTACTTGACAGGGTTGGCTCAGACGAGCCAAGTCCCTTTCCACCCAACGCGCTGATAAGCGCCGTGCACTGTGGGTCTTTCTCATACGCCTGGCGTATGAGATCCACCACAGATGTGGTGACGAATGTCTCCTGAGCGAGCTCGTAATCGGGACGACGCGACAACGCGTCTGCAAGCACTTCTGCTTGCCAGGTTTATACTTAACCTCGAAGTTGTACTCCGCAAAGAAGGAGAGCCAACGGGCCATCCTTTGCGAGAGATGAGGCGACTTTGTCGCTGTCCGTAAGGACGCGTGGTCAGTATAAATCACGAACGGCTTAGATCCGAGTAGGTGAACGCTAAATTTGACAAGAGAATACTTCATAGCAAGTAGCTCCTTGTCATGAACGGGATAATTCCGTTCCGCAGCTTTAATCTGCCTCGACTCAAACGCAATCACGCGTTCCCTTCCTGCATCGTCTGCTTGTAACAAAGCACATCAGATTGCGAAATCGGAGGTGTCGCAGACGACACTAAATGGTTTCCCAGAATCTGGGAGAGCAAGAACGGGAGATTTTAACAAGCTCCCCTTTACCGCCTCGAAAGCGTTTTGGTGTTTGGTTTCCCAACACCAATCCACGTCCTTCTTAAGAAGGTCGGTTAATGGCTTCGCCATTCCAGCGTAATTCCCGCTGTACCTGTGGAGATATTTGGCTAATCCAAGCCACTTCCGTAAATCTCTAAGATTTACGGGCGAAGGCCACTCCACAACGGCTTTCGCTCGAAGGTGTATACGGTGCGTCTGAACATCAGACGAGTCACCTTCCGCACGACTATGGACGAATATATCGTCGAAGTACGTCTGAGCGTACTTTCTATGAGGGAGGAAGAGTTGAGTCACCAAGCGATTGAAAGTCGCTGGCGCATTTGAAAGCCCCTGTGGCATAACAAGCCACTCCCATAGCATGCCGCTAGGTGTGCTGACCGCTGTAAGCGGAATATCGGACGCTCACATGAGCACCTGATAATACCCGTCCACCGGATCTAAGGCACTGTACACCGTACAGCCCGCCATATTGTTCTGGAGGACATCCTTCCGAGGAATCGGAGTCTGCATGGGTAAAGTAGCTGTGTTCAGCTTGTTATACGCATGCACAATGCGCCACTTTCCGTTCGGCTTACGAAAAAAAAATTGGGAGATGAATGGGGAGACTTTCTCTCCCGTACCATCCCTGCCTCTTCTTTCCCCTTGAAGAATGCGTCGATGACGTCGCATTGCTCCTTGGGGAGAGCCCACTGCCTCGTGACGCAGTATTTGGTTTCAGGAACCAAATCAATTTCATGTCGGACTCCCCGATCCGGTGATAACCCCATCGGCGGGTTGTCACTAATGACATCTCCAAATTCCTTCAGTAAGGAACGGTAAGGGTCCTCAGGATCCGAGAATCTTGAGACCGCTTCGGGAATTCAATGCCTGTTTGGTTTGCACCAACACTGTCTCGTCCATCGTAGATGAGGAGTTCAACTCCTCTTCCGGACGTAGTACGACAACTTCGTCGATTTCATCTGCTTTCAAAGCAGTTTCAAACTCGTTGAAGTACATCTCATCTAACAACAACAGTTAGCCTACCCCAGGCAGCCGTTCAAGGCGTAAGCCTTTTGTGAAAACACCTGTCACACTATTCCATCCTATAGGACTGCTGACTAGTTGCCTCGGGTCTCATCCCGAGACCCAGATGGGGGGATTTAATTGCCCACTCTATTGGAAGCGCTTCGCGCCTATCCACAGAGGTCTCAACCTCTACCACGGGTGACTCACCGGTATCACCTAAAACGGCGTAGTCGGAATCATTTCCGACGTGCGAAAGAGACGAACTTCGGGTCTCCTTGCTTGGAAGCGCCTCGCGCTTAACCACAGGGGTCTCTACCCCTACCACTGGAGTCGCCTCAGAGGAATCCACCAATGCCACTGGCAACTCACCAGTCTCACCGTTAACGGCGTGGAGATTAACCGCCGAATCTCCCTCGTTATGTAACTCTTACTTAACGTCATTGGGAATGATCATCTGAGACATCCCTATCTCTGGCATCTCACGCCAGAATCGCTTTTGCGATCGAGCAAAGGTCGGTTCATGACTCGCCAATGATTCACCCGACCGCGTGTGCGTTGAGCCAATGGACTTAGACTTCCAGTCTATCCATGGCTCGTGGCGTTCCAGCCACTTCATGCCCAGAATGAGGTCAAACCTCGAGTCCAAATCCAGGACTAGGCAACGTTCTAAGCTGTCAAAGTCTGCAAACTTCATCTTAAGGTCAATCGAGACCTTGGGTACAGAAACCTGTACGCCCGTCGCAAGACGGACCGTGACAACGTCACGAGAACGTGCCTCTAGGGCCTCGGCATACAGCCGACTCTTCTCAACAGAAGCCCGTCTGATATAATTTTCAGACGCTCCAGAGTCTATCAAGACTCTCCAAGGCTTATCAAAGCCTTTCACGTCCGCAAGGACGACCAGAAAACTTGGCTGGTACACCAACTCGGTGCTAGAAAGCACCGTTTCCCTCGGGGATCTGTGCTGTCGTCCCCTACCCTGGGTCTTAACAGCACTGAGGGATCCTCCAGTAGGGCGTCCCGCACCTACTGGGAACCGTCGTTTCCCGAAGGCTTGGGCAAAGGCTTTTTCCCCACACTTGGCCTCTTAAGCGAGTATCTCGCTGGGGGTTCCTCGGACATCTGTTGCGCAGATGATCCGTGCTTCAACACAGGAAGCATCTCAGCGGTCCATGCCGCTGCAACATTGCAAGGAGCTCCGCCTCGAAGTTCTGCGGAAAAGAGTCAGTGTGACTCTTAGCGGGAGGTTTCTCCTCCGCTTCGACCTGACTAAGGTACATGGGTTCCGGACCCAACTTAGAGGAACGGAAGTTCCTCTTGGCGTTGAACGCCATCTTGAACGCCTCCCCCAGGGATTGGGGTCGGCATCGGAACAATTCCGAACGTGCTGGCCCTTCTCTCAGGCCACCCATGAAGACGGGGATAGATACATCGTCCGAATACGCTTTAGCGTACATCCCTGCCAACAGGGTCTTAAGTTCTTGGATATATGTTTCCAAGTCCCTAGTGACCTGACGGCACCTTAGAAACGCCAGCTGATTCTGGAAAACCAGATCAGGCGTTGCGTACATGTCCATAAGCTTTTGCTTAAGGACCTCCTAGGTAGGGAACACGTTCGTGACCGAATCCGAACACGTAAACACCCATGCACGGGATTTACCCGCAAGATAGGTCAGTGCAAGTCCCACTTGCAAGTGATCAGTGATCACATTCGCTGTGGCGAAGGCCTTTTCGACATCTCGCAACCACACGTAAAGATTATCACCCTTTTCCCCGGTGAATTCCTTTATCTTAAAGGACAATGGGGGACGCACCCTCGTGGAACGACCTCCACCTAAACTCGCTTCATGGGCGATGAGGGCGTTGGCCCTTGGCTTTACGGCCTCAAGGCCCTGCTCCACTAGGAGTTGCATGCCTTCGTCACCCGTCAATGATAACAGCCTGTTAAAGGCTTTTCCTGGTGGACGAGGGTCAACCTATCCCAATCGTCCTGATTCATCCCTTGCAGAGGATGTCTTAGTCTACCAACACAGGTGTTGGATTGACTACAAGTGCTACCAGATGTAGCCGGTGCGTATACGCACGGTGCGGCTATCGCACAGAGTAAGACTCTTCCTTAAAGCGGTATCTACCGCTACTTAGCCGATACGCCCTTATAAAGGGCTTAGTAGGAGAGCTCTCCTACTCGGGACCAAGATTCCCGGGTTGGTTTACTACTTAGCCTTAACGGCTGCGTTCCCTTTACGGGGTGTAAGTAAAGGGAGGGCTCCCTCTTACCTAAGACACTCACTGCACGCGCGACCGGTCGAGGTCGTGCGTCAGTAGATAATAGTGAAATGTAAACTGAATTTATATTTAATATATAATTAGCCTAAATAAATTTAAACTAATGTACTATATGTAATACTAAGTAGAACATACCAAATTCGTACCTAGATAAAATGTAGTGTACACCACCTGTGTACCGACACGTGGATGGCTAATACACCCCCCCCGCAAGGGCCCCTGCCCTGATTGGTTAAAATAACCAATGGTTCAAACCCCTTCAAACGGGTCAATACTGCCCCCAACCGTAGTGTACTCACGTACACCACCTACTAAATGTGACTCGAATGTAACCCTGTTACACCAAGTAACCATGCGATGCTAAGTTGTGTGTTCGACATCAAGTTGAGTGTTCAACATAAGTTGGGGAGAGTGACGTCATACAATGACGTCATGAATGACGTCATGATCTAGAAGCTTCTAGAACAATCCAGGCTTAGATGTAGCAATGAGCGAACTAAGGACCTCAAATATATTTACTTTGCATTTTACCATCAAGTGCTCAAACTACCTATAACAACAACACACTCGGTGAACCGTCGCGCAATATGAATTTGTTCGGAATCGATATCTAACGATCCACTTTTGGGTTAAGGTGTACCTAGGGCGGAATCGTCACCCTAAATACGTGAATATATGAAATATACTTAGTTTCAGTATATTTCCAGGGAAGATCGCGTATAGCCGATCGAAGAGCCCAACCAAGACGAGAAATCAATAATCCAAATGAGAACAACCAAAAAACGTGTGGTGAAGTTGTGGTGAAGTGTTATTGAAAATTATTGACCAGTTTGTACCAGTGTACCAGTTTTCAAGGCGGACCGATCGGGTTGGTTGAAAGGACGGAGTGTTTTGGGCCAATCGTGTGCTTGGAGTGTATTGTACGCAGATTTGAAGTAAGGCACACGGTTTGCATATAGTTTACATATTGTATTTTAATTGGTTTATTAAATATAGTATTCGTATTACATTGGGTTGAATAAGTCGCCGCTCCATAGAAGTCATTGGGATCAGAGGGCTAACACCACTCTTGCTCATTAAGCTCGGCCAGGACAGAGCTCCACCGGAAGTCCCACGACGGGAAGCACCCATTACGTTCACTCACCCCTCACGTTCGGCTACGTTAAGGAGAAGTGTTTATTTGGCTGGGTTACTCATCGAGATCTGCGATCAAGTCCCAGGAATTGGCTGGATTACTCATCGCGATCTGCGATCAAGTGCCAGAAACTATTATTGGATGGATTACTTACTTCTTAGCAGTCAAGTGCCAGATTTTGCCTCATTCGGAGTGACGATTTCCGCTTCGTTTGCCGACCAACCATATTGGATTATCTTTTCGTTGGGATTTTGGATCAGTACCCCAGAAGTGGTACACCCGTATCAACACCTACTAAAGTCTCCACCAAGCAACGGTACACCGAGAGTGTAGCCACCCATATCAATGGGTACACAAGGTGATACACGAGAAAAATCGTACTCGGCGTCCTGCAATGCCGATCGGTCACCCGATCGGCGCCCAGGCAAAGGTTCGCGGAGTTCCCCCTCCGTTAGTTGGTCGGCTGGGCACGATGGTGATCGGGTTCACTACACTTTGGTGTTAGAATTTGAACTCGATTCTACCAAAGAAGCGGATGGTGAAAATATCAGTGGCTACTACGAAGTGTTTGTAACGAATACTTTGCAATTTCGTCACATTATAAAGTTTATTGCTATTGTTATTTCTTTTAGGCAGTGTTCGAAATTGCTGTATGCAACGAAACAAGAAGCTAAAATAAACGAAGATGGAACTATCAGCGATGGGGAAGTCATATCATATGTTCGGACAGTTTGTGCTTTGAATCTGCAACGTATTTCGCAAATATTGCATGCTTTTGGGCCCTTTCTATTGCCTCTGATTGTGGAATCATGGGCGACCAAGGGTATTTATATGTTAGCTTGCGCTTTGCCCTTAAGGGAAAGCTATTTAACATCCATCTCATGGCTATACCGATGCATCAAAGCCACACCGGACAGAATATGTTTCAAATCATTTCTCGATTTTTGGTGGTGTTCAATGGATCGTGGAATAAAAAGTATTGGAATATCAACCGATGGAGTGTCTAATATGACAGGACGGCATCAAGTGTCGTTACTAGACTTCAACAAGACTGTCTTCCCGGATTGTAACGGACTTGGTGTGCGTTGCATCAGTTGGACTTGATAATTCAAGCAAGCTTCAAAGCGCTTTGTAGCGATACATTTGTGAATTTGACTACAGGAATGACTGGATATTTACGGAGTCAGCAGAATTTAATTTCTCAAATGAGGTCGAAATGCCCAAACTTCATTGATACAAGATGGTTATCGATGGGAGATCGTTAGGATGGTTTGAAGCGAAGCGTATTGAAATACAGCAATACATTGCGCAAAAGAATTCGGCTTATACGCCACCTACTTTCTGGTGGATTATGATTCAAATATTCTCCTCGTATGTGGACACCGTCAACGTGTCTTTCGTCCGCCTTCAAGGACTTGTGACGCTGGTTAGCCAACAACGTAAAGAATTAAAACGTCTGGTAATGGAATTATGTGAAATGTGCGACGTTCATGACCCTCTAAGCGAGCATGAGCTCGCCATAATGTGGTGGAGTCAAGTTCAAAATCGAACACCGTAGTGTCGAGAACCTGACCACCATCGTGCCCAGCCTTCCAACTGAAGGGGGGTACCCCGCGAACTTTCGCCTACGATCCGATCTATCGTCCGCTGCTAGCAGACGACCGATCGGCAGCATAGGACGCCTGGTCCGATTTTTGCGTCTTCATCTCACCTTGTGTACCCGATGGAATGGTCTGGTTGCACACTTGGTGGATCGTCGCTGTGAATTGATTTGGGTCTAAAATGCGAGACCGTACTGGGTAGTGTACCCTGGGCATAACTCTTCACCCTGGGTACGGGCAGACCAATGATACTTAGAGTAAGTGTACTCCAAAGGGCAGATCGCTTAACCGATCGTAGAGCCCAACCAATGTATGAAGAAAAGTCCAATATTCCAATATGGAGATCCAACGATAACGTGACAAACTCCACGAACGATATCTCCACGTAACAATCCAAAACTTGTTTACACGTTCCAAACATGTGTGACTTGGGCTTGCGAAGCCGACCAATGCGTACTCCCGTCGAGGAACTTCCGGCAAGCCAAATGCGTCTGTAACGCGTACCGGCCGGGTATAATGATCTAGAGGGGTTTACTCGACCCTCTTCTCCCGAACAGTCCGCGGCGTGCAGAGGCGACCAACGTACTTAGCAAAGATGGTAACGACTTCCTTGTTGTGAGTTAAAGGCCAAAAACGTAACAACTAACCAATCCTATCTCCCTACGGTCCCCAATATGTACAAACATGAAATATGTAAGTACACGCAATATCATGTGACTTACCAAAATCTGTGCTCTTGACACTCCAAGCACACGATTGGTTCAAAAATACTCCGTCCTTTCAGCCAACCATATCGATCTGCCTTGAAAACTGGTACACTGGTACAAACTGGTCAACAATTTTCACTTGCATTTCACAACATCCGCCCCTGAGTCTGGTCGTAGCCGCGCAACGGTAGCGACCCGATCTCACCACATCCAAGATCTTCGCAGTAGCGGACTTCACCGATGGACAGATCTTCGCCAGGTATTTGTTCTTGTGCACCTGATCATCTTGTAACCTCTCTTGACGTTCGTTGATGCAGGTGCCCTGTGTTCCCAATCGCCGCATGTCAATTCTCCTCCCAGATAGGCCCGATGTGACAGCCCTCGCAACACTCCAGATTCCGACAAACCGGATGGGCATCAGATCGGGGTCGATCAGCTCCGGAAAACAGTCCGGGAGCTTCAGTCGCAGTTGGACGTCAAGAATTCATCACTCATGCAAATGCGGAAGGAGTTGGATACTTTAATCCCCATGTCCACGAAGTTGCAGGAGGTGATCGCCGAAAACGCGCATCTCGGGGCCCAGATCGCCCAACAAACAACGCTAGGTAAGCTGATCGGTCTGTTTTTCGACTTGGATCTTCTCTAACCTTCCTTCGCGTGCAGATCGGCTGCCCACCGACATCACCAAAGCGTTTGACTCTTTACTCGCGGCTGATCGGCAGTCGCATGACCACTGCGATCAGCTCCGACCGATCTTGGACGGGCTAATCGGCGCACGGCATGATCTGTCTTGTTTGGAGGCCTACAGGTCACACCTCCTGGAACAGCTCGCGCTGGTCAACCGGCAGAGGGGGTTGGAGGATCATTCCGATGGGACTTCACTTCTCACCCAACATGTAGAGCTGGAGAGGCAGATCGGCGAGTTGCAGGTCGTGGTCAGGGACCAGATCGAGAAGGTCGAGTCTTTCCAGAGCCGATCGGACGCCTGGACGCAGGATTCAAACCGTCGTTGGGCGGCCGTAAATCGGTGCCACCAACAGTTGACTGACTTGCTGTACCGGCGTTCGTCTGCAGGATCTAGCGTTGACCGTTCTGCATCGGCCACTCTGATCGATCTGCACCAAGATCGGAAGCGACGCCATTCATTGGCCAAAAGTCAATATTCCAAAATTCCAAAAGTTTCCAAGAAGCGTAAGGACGCGTCGAAGGGCTCAAGGGCGCGGGGCGTAGCGCGCGACTACGAACACGAGGAGAAGCGAGCGGTGCCTCAAAAGAAAGTAAAGACGCTGGCGCATCTTCCAAGCCCAAGATCGGACGCGGGTGACACGTCCATCACCGCCAAATCGCATGCGCCCTTACGCCCCCGCGCCGCTCACACCAAACATATGGAGATCTTCTCCGGATAGGACTCGGGAAACGGATCGGTAGATTTTGAGTTCATGCTCACCGCTTTGTCCAAGTCCCAATCCGATCGACGCCGATGTCCTGTTCCCGCGAAGTCTGCATCGGGGGCTGATCAGGTGATCAGCTCCCAAGACGATGGTGTTGCACGAACGCGTGAGTTGACCGGATCGTCGCCTTCCTTCCAGCCCGGCACATCTGGGATGCGCTATCACGCCCGATTGAAAGGAGTGTTGATCGGAGATCGACCCCTTCCGACGTTGACTTCAGATTCCACTTTGCCATGGTCACCGGGGCAGATAGGTAGCTTGCACCGATCAGCCCTGACCAAGCAGGTACTACCCAGTCTATATCGCATCCAGACTACTGGATTTTTCCTCCAGCTTCAAAGGCTCCTGCCGTTCTGCATGGCGGTCGGACCTGGTCACAGCACCACAAATCGCCCGTCTGTATGTAGAACAGCCATGGAAAGTGTTCATCCGCCCCAAGCTGGGGTCCATGTTTGCATCGACTGCGTGGATCGACTCGTTCTTGGGTCGAGTGAAGGCCTTCAATGAAGCCTACCGCCAAGCGATCTGGGAGTCTACACACTATCTAGTGCTTCCTCCTGATCGAGCGCAACATGATCAAGGCCCGATCTCATTCCAGAGAAACCGGAAGAGGCTCCGGAGTCGGGCGGGCGAGGCCTGTCAGACCCTATGCCAGTTCGTTCTGGGAGGGATGCTGTCCCGCGAATGCGACATCGACATCTTCTTATATCCTGTAGTTCTCCATATGGCCAAGCGTCGGGTTGAGAAAGCCGGGGTATTAGCTGACGACGGCATCTGGTATCCCGGTCTTCATTGTGACGAGCCGATCACAGACCTGAAGGACGCCTTGATCCAGATCGATCGGAAGGAGCCCTGGCGAAATCAGCATCAAAACCAGATCGAAGACCATCCGGCATTAGCTATCGGTCGTCTATGGGGTGATTGAGAATCTTGATGCAGCAGTTAGCTGACCAGATAATTCATAATACATGTCATCATTCTTTCCAAATTCCTGATCACCAGATCACTTGACCAAATTTTTTCACCACTTTCTCCAAACTTGTACCAACACGTTTCCATCCACATCGCGAAAATTATCACCACGTTCGTCAATCCACTACTCCAGTTCATCACAGTTTATCACACTAATTCACAATAATTCAGACCTTACACATATTCACACCGATCGATATGCTGATCGGTCCTACTGCGTGTCTTTATCTTCATCTTTATGAGTCTGCATCACTGCGAAGCGATTCCGACTGAATCGTTCTCGCTCGAACTCTCGTAGCAGTGATCCACAATTTAGATCGAGTTCGTCGATCCAAGTTTCTTCGTCATGATCCTTCCAGAGGACCAGATATTCTAGGTGGGTGCGACCGAAACGCGTCTTCTCGACCGATCGGACATCTAGCACCTTTTCCACGTCAAGTTCGTCCTCTTCCAATGGCCTTTACCAACTGTCTTCCGTCAGCAGAGCTTCGTCAAAATCGAATCTCTCCGCTTCGTCCATCAGACAGGGTATTTTAGGCCGATCGGGGAACTCTCTGACCAGCGTCAGTTTGGACACATGCACGATCGGAAAAACTTTGCAATCTGTGCCGATCGTAATCAGACGGTCAGCATGCTCACCGATCAGCTCTGCCACAAGGAAAGGACCGTGCCACATATGAGCCAACTTCTTTGCATAGCCTTATTTGACCTGATCGAGGTATAACCATATCCTCGCCCCTGGTTCAATACCATGAGGGCGGACCTAATCGTTATTCCGATCTGCTCGATCTTGCGTGGCCTGACGCAACTTTTAATTGACGACTTCTTTCGCATGCTGGTAATGCTTCTGGACCTGCATACGCCAACGACGGACATCGCGATCGCGGGTACGAGTGCAGCCGATCGGTATCGCCGCTTCAAGTGTCGATCAATGGTCCCATCCATACTCCAGATAGAATGGCGTTTTTCCTAAAACCCTATCTGTCGATGAGTTGAGTGCGAATACCAGTCTCTCTGCATACTCATCCCAGTCATGTTGGTATGGATCGTCCACATACATCTTGATCGCCCTTGTTATTGTCTGCACCATGCGTTCAGCTGATTCGTTCGCTTGCGGACGATATGCCATCGTCGCGCTCTGCTTCTGGACTAGCATGTTATTGAACGATCGGAACACCTCAGCCATAAAACCGGGATCCCGATCGTGTCTAATAACTTCTCTGGCGCCGAACCTTCTGAACACGCATTCCTCCTAACTCTGGGCGATCTGCTCCGCAAATCGGGATGCACTAGCCTTTGCAATCACCAGACCAGTGAATAGGTTGATCCAGATCAGCAGCTCAGTGTTACCGCGTGTCGATCTGGGCAGCGACGGTATGTGATCCATTGCTATCACCTGGAAAGGGTAAGTAGCCTCGATATTTCCGGGCGATCGGCCCTTGGTTATCGGTCTGCCCTTTCCGGTCTCGCAATCTGTGCAACAGCCCACATATTTCTGCACGCTCCGAAAATTCCTCTCCAGTGAAAGTGGGCCCTGATCTTGTGGTATGTCCTGCCTATGCCTTGATGTCCCCCTTCTAGACTCACATGGTAGTGATGAAGGACACCCGGCTGTAGCAACTCAGGGATCACCAGTTTCGCTAGTCGATCTCGATCGGCACTGTCTTGATCAATTCCACGGCAGTAATATAGCAATCCATTGTCATCCACATCGTAACTGTCCGCAATCTTGGTACACTCTTTCGCTTGATCGTTCGTTAACTTGGACAGTTCACCGCGCAGGTAGGATTTCAGGTTGACGATCCACTCTTCTTCGTCCTGCGCCTTGAGGATCCGTTCCACCCTTAGCTGTTGTACAACTTACTCGCTCAGCCTTTCTTTTTGGAACGATCGGCGAGAATTCTGAGTTCGCGATCTAGTCGCCGCCATCACATGCACCTTATCGGGGCTGTCCTTGGGCTTGATCAACTCCGGGAGCCTGTTTATGTCCATAAGTTCAAGTAGAACGGCCTCCTAGGTGATCGTCGCCCCGATCTGGTCCCGCATGGCTTGGGTATCGAGGTGATCAGAGCTCCTGTTCCAATCCCGTTTAACGTGAAATAGCTCGTGGTTGGGATAGTCTTTCAGCTCCTTCATCACCCGATCATTCAGCAACTTCAGCCGTGGCGCCTTACACTCGATCTCCCCGGTGATCTGTCTTATCACTAGGTTGGAGTCACCACATATGATGATCCTACATTTCTTTTGTGATGACAGCAGATCAAGACATAGAAGGAGCCCCCGATATTCCGCCTCGTTGACCGTTATGTCAGGCGTGAAGTCGTCGGCGGCTGCTACTATAGACCATTGTGGTAACTTCCACAGTACGGCACTATAGGAGCCGACCTTTTCTTCACGCTAGCCGATCAGTCGAAACTAAAGACCAGTAGTTCCTCATCCCGATCGACGATCGGTGGCGGCATCGGGATTAACTGTCGAGGTTGCTTCCTCGGGGCAATCGCCATCAGAGCTTCATCCACTTCAGACCGAGGGGTGATACTGGCAGCCAATGTGCCCAATATCTCTTCCTCTCCCTTGGTGCACTTGACGACCTCGAGGGACCACTGTGACAAGATCGCTGACCATATGCCGAGCGGACCGTACATCCCATTGACTGATAATATCCAGGCCAATGCCAACTTTCTCGATAGGACCTTTACAGATCGGCCGACCAGTAGGTTGTAGTACACATCCAAAATCCGTAGTAAAGCCAGAACTTCCTTTTCGACGTCCCATAGTTGACTTCGTTCGGCTTCAACGTCCGGCTCGTAAAAGTGACCGGGTGGTACACTCCATCATGTTCTTGTACTAGAGTGGCAGAAATGGCCCACTTACTAGCATACCCAATGACGATCGGCATCTTTTCCTGATCGAAGTGCCTGAGAATCGGTGCCGTCGCCATCTTGGCCTTCAGCATACCGAAAGCAACCTGTGCACGCTTCATGTGGTCATCTACCTCCATCTGCGGAAAATCTGCAGGCAGATCAGAGTCGCAGCCCTCTCGTAAAGTTGCCCGATCTCCTTCGCGCAACATATGGTAGTCGAGTTCCCGGAGCTCGTACAGCACGGCCGCGTAAATCGCGAAGTCTTCAATGAAGCGGCTGTAGTAAGTTAGGCTCTCTAGGAAGTACTGCATTGCCTTCAGTGATCTGGGAAACGGGAGGTTGCTCAGTGACTCCAGATCCTCAGGATTGGCCTACAGACCATTGATTGACACCATATGACCCAAATAGGCGACCTTGGACATGCCCCAAAAACTTTTCACAGCACTTATCGACAGGTTCCAGCGATCGCATGTCTCCAACAACCGTTCGACATTCTCGCACAGATCGCTCCATGACGAAGCAGGGTTCAGTTTGTCGTCGATATACGATCGCCTCCCCAGAACGGACGGTCTCCCTTTCCCGATCGGGTTCACCCTCTGTAAATACATCATGTTTTTCGGGTGGGGACCGATCGGTACTGATCTTGAAGTGTCCATACAGTGCGTTGTCGATCAGCCTCTGTTAGATCTGGGGCGCGTTCTTCAAACTGAACGGCATACGGTTCCACTCGAACAGACCGAACGGCGTAACAAATGCGGAGATCTCGCGAGCCCGATAGGTCATCGAAACCACCCAAAATTCACTTGCCATATCCAGTGAGCAATACCATAGTGTGGTGAAGTGAAGTCTTTATTTACAGCATGAAGAAGGTGATCTGCAGCACTTATTAATTCTTGGTATGTTTTTATCTCGCCAAACTCTACACGTTAGCACGATGACACTTTTTACGCTGGTGATTTCTTCAAAAATTGTTCTACATCTGCGTATTAAGTAAACGAATACCGATACATCGATTCTAACGTCGCTGGTGTTCACATCAGATTATTTCTTTTTGGTCTTCATCCTCTTGCGACCACTCGCAGTGAGCTCGCGTTTCCGCATGCGGATCTTGGACGGGGAAACATCAATTATTTCGTCCTCGCTGATTTAAGTGATCACATCCTCGAGAGACATCTGGCGAATCGGATTTAACTTAATATTTTCGTCACTGCCAGCCGCACGCATGTATAGATAGGTCCGTATCAAATTCCAAAAAGATGGCCGAGTCGACTACCTATGGCACGAATTCGCCTGCCAGCGATGATACACTAGACGTTCGCTCTAGTGCTCGACGCCAGTGGATGCGATGGGCCTTCATTGGTGCGCAGGTGAGCATCCTCACGATTGGAGTCGTCGTACAAGTCGTCTCCTCGAATTGGAATCAAACGATTGAGATTGATACTTCGACTGCTGAGGGGGACATCACGTGTTTCCAGAGCTCCTACGTCAATAAAAGGACAAAAATGATGGAGCCTATTACAGGACTCTAGTGGGAACATGGCGGGACTAAGAATACGAACTCCTTTATCGCAGTGTACACGAGCACGACTTTCCAAGAGATCATGGGCTTTGGGGGGGGGCGTTTACGGAGGCCGCGTCACTGCAATTTCAGCGATTTCCACGAGAGAAACAGGAGGAGGTCCTGACGCTCTATTTTGAAAAGGAACACGGCAGTACGTACAGTTTCGGTCGCGTACCCATGGGGTCGTGCGATTTCTCGCTGGCGTCCTACAACTTTGATGAGACGGCAAATGATATCGAGCTCGTGCATTTTGATGTCGACGTGACCCACGACGTGAAAACAATGATCCCGTTCATCAAGCGGACAGTAGAACGTTGACCGGACATAAACCTCTTCTTCGCGCCATGGAGCCCTCCAGCTTGGATGAAGCGGTCAAGTGCTGAGTACAATGCTGGTATGTTGGGGTCCATGAAGCCTGTTGGTCTTCGGGATGATATGCGTGCATTCTGGGCTCTCTACTTTTCAAAATTTATCACTGCGTACAAGAACCACGCGATTTCATTCTGGGGTCTTACACCACAGAATGAGCCCGAGTTTGCGGTACCATGAGAAGCTTGTGCCTATGACCCCGCATATGAAGCTGCATTCATTGGAGACTACTTGGGTCCCGTACTCGCTCGTGACCATCCTGGCTTAACTCTCCTGGTGTTTGACCATAATCGCAACCATATGCATCAGTGGGCCGTCGTCATCTATCACCACCCAACAGAAAGTAAATACGTCCATGGTATGACCTTCCACTGGTACGAAGATGGCGGGGAACGCTATATGGATGGAGTAGACTACCCCGAGTATTTAAACGACACGTTCTTTATCGATCCAAACCGGTTCATGCTTTCCACGGAAAGCTGCAATTGTCCAGGAGTGGCAGTCGGTCAAGACGCGTGGTTCCGTGCTCAGCGCTACGGTCACGATATTATGACTGATCTAAACAACGATATGGTTGGGTGGGTGGACTGGAATCTACTGCTCAACCACACGGGGGGGCAACCATAAAGGCAATCTCCTAGTTGCTCCGATTCTTTTGACTGAGAACGGAAACGATTTCACGATTCAGCCCATGTATTACTTCATTCAGCACTTTTCCAGATTCCTTAACAAACATTTCGCCTTGGTCTTCCAATGAGTTAAGTGCATACAGCCATGGCAAACGGTTGATCAGCGTTGGATTTTGGTGCAGGCACATAGCTGGTGATCTCGTCGAGAAGCGGCAGCATACTGTCACGTGGCTCATTCTTTACTGATCCTCCTAAACGGTTCATGTCGCGGTCCACCTTTTTGACAACCACAAGCGGCTTTAGTCCACGGTGTAATGCTTTCGTCAGGACAAACTTTGTTTGCTACATTGGTCCTTCTGTAGCGTCCACCACAAGTACGACTCTGTCCACCATAATCAAAATGCGTCCCACTTCACTGTCTTGAACAAGACCATCTGCACTCGACAGTGTCGTGGCGTCTGTGAGGAGAATACATAGCATTTCATAAGGGAGTCAAGAAATAGACGCAACTTACTAGTACAATGGCGGGTTCGTTCATGGGAGTGAAGCCACCGGAAAATTATGCGCCCTCGGCGTCATAATGCATCATCAAATGGCGCTAGGGCACATGATATAACGAGGCCAACACACTGTGAAGATGAACTGTTAGCATTGCATAAGGGAGTCAAGACATAGGCGAAACTTACTAGCACAACGGCGGGTGCGTTCATGAGAGTGAAGCCAACGAAAAGTTATGCGTCCTCGGCATCATAATGCATCATCGAATGGCGCTAGGGCACATGATATAACGAGGCAAACAGACTGTGAAGGATAACTATTAGCATTGCATAAGGGAGTGAAGACATAGGCGCAACTTATCAGCACAACGGCGGGTCTGTACTGAGAGGCAGAGCCAACGAAAAGTTAGGCGCCCTCGGCTGCTTGGGTCGCTCGCTTGGATGGTCTTGAATGTTCTCAAGTGATGAAGTATTTTGATTTTGGATGAGTGATTTTCACCAATCATCAGCAACCTGCGATGGACAGATTCCGACGGACAGATCGCGATGTCAAAGCTAATCAATCAAGTTTCAGAGGGTGCGACGGACAGATCGCGACGGACAGATCGCGACGGACAGATCGCAATGTCAAAACTGATCAATCAAGTTTCAGAGGATGCGGCGGCCAGATTGCAACGGCAAATCTGATCAATCAAATTACAGAGGATTGCGACGGCCCCAGAGTCCAGTATTGAAGTCAGCGCTGAAGTAACCAAGAAGTAGTGGGTGAGAAAAGTGATTGACTTTGATGTAGGAGTTAGTAACATTTAATAGAACGAAATTTCCCCTGTACTGCACAGGTCTCTGGCGGCTTTCAAAAACCTTTCCTTTTTAGCCCCATACAAAAACCAAGTCGAACACAAGGAAGTCAGTGAGAACACACCCTAGTGAGTAAAGCAGCAGCCTGTTGAAGTGCGCAAGTGTTGGGGGCAGCCCGGGACAGCCTTATGAAGTGCACGCCAAGTGTAATTGATTGATTTGTTGGTTCGGACGGAATTATTAAGTACCCGCGAAGTTAAACAAGGAGGACTGGCATAATACCTCTTTGTGTTGTTAATTACGTTGAATTATAATAATTTTCAACCCCTTCACGACAACTGGTGCCACGACCCGGGACTAACGTCGACATCAAACTCAATCTTACATAACGGCATTAGTATCACAAGAGGGTGGTCCAGATCTCCATTTTACACTGGAATACTCAGATGATGATGCTAACAGGAATTACACATTTTCTGAAGCGTGTGCAAAGATGACGCAATATCAACAACAGGTGCTCAAATTACCAGGTGATTCGAGCTGTTGGTTTTCATTATTCGAGATACGTAATGTGAAACGGGCTGCACCCCACTTTAGGGTGCGAGACGATCTCACCACATTTGGAAATTTGCAAGCATCTGTGCTGGCACCGGAGGATTTGTTCCCAAATTTAGGGTATGAGATTATCAGACGGGATGAGTATGAGAGTGCGTGTGATTACGATTTGACACGTACCGCAGAAGATATTAGACTGGTGATGTCATTACTATTAGCAGAAAATCAGTGGGAAACATCATTAATGATATATTGAGAATAAACTGACAATACCATTCCCACTTATTATATAATAGCAGATACCGTACATACACCGGTAAGGGAGTCTAAACCACCGGGTATGTTGGGGCTCATTGACAGAATTGAGTCTGAAGAAGTACCACAGTTGCGACCTAGGAAAATTGCAAAGACTAAAAAGAAGTTGGAGTTTTCATCTGATGGCGATGAAATCATGTCCACACCCAAACTAGCTGGGATTAAGCAATAACCAGGAGTGGAAGCACCTAGCCAAGGTCCAGGGGTGGCTGCACCTAGACAGGGTTCAGGGATGGCTGCATCTAAACAAGATCCAGTGGTAGCCAATTTGTTGAAGATGATGCAAGACGGGCATTTAAGTTTGGAAGAATTAGTCATAATCACTGCGACCTTGTCAGCTAGTCGAGCACCCAATACAATGAGAGGAGCACCTAGTACATCGTATCATACACCAGCTACACAGCCCCGGACACATCATAATACTTCAGGGTATGGTATGCCTGGTGGAAGTGCAAATGCATTGGCAACCTCACCTCAACCAGTTACAGCCATCATTCAGAATACCGAGATAAAATCGTTTGATGGGAATAGGCAGGACGCTGGAAGTGCACGCTTGGGTCGCTCGATTCTCACACGTAGACAATATATAACATTGGAATGATAGTCAACATATGGGAATGTTTGTTGATAGTTTGACAAGCACAGCGTCATGGTGGTATGAGCAACTAGCAGATTCGGTGAAGTATGTCTGGGGTACGGTGATCGCGCTTTTTCAGAAGAGATTTTGTGTGGACAAAGTGTCGCCTCGAGTTGTGTATTCAAGATTAACGCAGAAACATCATGAGCTGGCTGCTACATATCTGTACCGATTAAACGCAGCAGCGTTGCGAGCAGGAATGGACTTTAGAAATGCGTTTAATGCTTCACTATTGGAAGAACACATTCAACAATTCTTTGATACCATTCATGATTGCACCATACAGATTAAGTATCAACATATGACTTTCTCAAATATTGAAGAGCTAGGAAAGCTACTAATCAAACATGAAGCGCGGCTTATGAGGCCCGGAAAGAAGGTATCTATCTACCCGTAAGAACGCTGATGCTATGTATGAAGAACTGCAACCTAGCGTGCATATGATGGGAGGGGAAGTACATGCAGCACAGCGGACACGACCGGTATATGAAGACAAGAGTGCGCGAGCGTCAACAAACCCCAATACTGACAATGTAGTGATCTGTGAGCATTGTAATCGACGGGGACATGACAAAAGTCACTGCTGGAAATTGGTGAAGTGTGAGCATTGCGGTAATGTTGGTCATGATGCAAAGTATTGTCGGAAGTTCATCGAAGAGATGGTCGAGATGCGTGCTAAATTGAAGTCAGGGGAATTGACTGACGCTCAAGTATTGGAGCAGTTAAACACCTAGCCCCACAGTGCATTGCAACCACTGTCGAGAGGAAAGGAGGGGGGCATTGTCAAACGAAAGTAAAGCCACACCGGTGTCACCCTGCACACAGAAGAAAACCAAGAAAAACAATACATGTTATATGGATGGATCACTCACTTTGAATGAGGATCAAGAAACGAAGAAAACCAAGAAAAATGATACATGTTATATGGATGGATAACTCACTTTGGACGAGGATAAAGAAAATAAGAAAATTCAAAAAAAATTGACAAAACAATCTACCTCCAGTGAGGGTAAGACACAAGCTGAACTGACGAAAAGCGGTGAAGTAACAGAGATTTCAGCATATGTCACACTGGTGGATAAAAATGTGGGAGAAGGAATATGGAGAATCCAACTAATGGAACGCCTCAACCCAAGAAAATGTTAATGTTGGACAAGGGGTGGACATAAATGGTGGTTCATACTCTGTGGAAGTTAATTCTGTTGGATCTAAAGGAAGCTGGAACCCAGCAGAAGAGGATACAGCTGAGTTGGAGATGTAGAAGCCTCACAAAATAAAAATTAAAAGGAGAAAAATAACAAGACATTCAAGAAAATAGCAAGAACCCTGACGATGTAGTACATCCCTATCACGAACCGATGTTGGTTGTGATGAGTAGAATGCGGACCCGAGTTGGTTGAATTAGGTGTAATAACAAACGAAAAGCAGAATACAAAACAAAGATACATGTTTAGCCGAGAAATTGAAGTTTGTTGGAACATGTGGATAAGTCACATCGCCATTTATTTTTATTGACGCAATATGGTTAACTATGACGATGGTAATATGAAGAGTGAGCCTATGAGTGCTCCATGAAGTAGAATTAAGATGTGAAATTTGTGTATGAATGAGATCGTACGAGGAGAAACCTGTCAGGGTGCTAAAGGTGTGAAACCTGTACGCCAACAACAAAGATCGTACGAAGAGAAACCTGTCAGTAAACTAAAGGTGTGAAACATGTACATCCATTGAAAACAATACGGAGTACCGCATAACAAAACAAAGATGTACGAAGAGAAACCTTTCAGGGTGCTAAAGGTGTGAAACTGTGGTGAAGTGTACCACAAATTTGGTCACTTTTGGTCAAGGCAGTTGGTCGAATTTCGGATTGGTCTAAACAAGGGGGGCTTTTTAGCCTATCAAATTCAAGGAGTATCAAGAACGGTGGTCTTGGGTGAGTCACCTGACTTTGGGTATTTTACATAATTTTGTGTGGGTACATTAGGGACCATAAGGAGGTAGTATTATTGGTTAGTTGCGGTTTTTCCAAGTAAGATTCTTTTGGTTGTGGTTTTTCCAAGTAAAAGTCTTTTGGTCTACACCGCAGCAAGGAGTCTCCGTTATTATCTTCACGTACACTAGTAGCCTCCGCCCACCTCGGAGTGTTTGGGGGAAGAGGGTTGAATTATCCCCTCTCGCCTAGTATACCCGGTCTGGACGCGCCGCACGCGCAGTTTGGCCACCGGAAGTCCCTCGACGGGAGTACGATTTGGCGATCTCGACACTTTAAGTCAAGTACGTTTGGAACGTGCTATCCACTGGATTGGTCTTTACGTGGAGATATCGTTTGTGGAGTTTCACGGGCATATTGGGTCTTTACGTGGACATATTGGCTCATTGTAACATTTGTTGGAGTTTATACCGCTTTTGGTCTTCTCTCATATTGGTCAGGGGCTAGACCGGTTGATTGGTCTACCCTCTATTATTTCGTATTGGTCAGGTCTAGATCGTTTTTACGATCGACCTATTGGAATTTACCTTTTGGAAGTGTTTATGGTCTGTACGTACCTGGGGTGAAGAGTTCCGCCCTAGGTACACCTAGCCAGCACGGTCTCCGATATTCAAGACCGAATCAAATCGATCTGCGATCCCGATCCACCGAGTGTGTAACTAGCCCACTCCAATGAGTACACAAGGTGAGATGGTCTTAAGTGAATCGGACCAAGTGTCTCTGGATGATGACCGGTCGTCTTCCAGCAGCGGACGATCGGACCAGATTTCGAATGGAGGTCCGCGGGGTACCCCCCCCCCGTAAGTTGGAAGGCTGGGCACGATGGTGGTGGTCAGGTTGTCGATACAAATGTATTCGATTTCGAACTTGACTCCACCACAATGGTGCGCGTGCCCGGATCACTTGGTGATCGTGGATATCACCGCGAGGTGTCATCAAAG
The DNA here is from genome assembly GCA_026184515.1 of Peronosclerospora sorghi. NCBI lineage: Eukaryota > Oomycota > Peronosporomycetes > Peronosporales > Peronosporaceae > Peronosclerospora > Peronosclerospora sorghi. Next base: position 25,943,371 of record CM047582.1, on the reverse strand, counting down.
ATTGAAATTAAAGATTTGAATTTGGAATCGTTCTGGAGAGGGCGTAAGGAAAGGCTATCACCTTACGTCTTCGTTCTCGATAAAGATGGCGATGTCCGGTCTGGCCTGGTGGAGTACCAGATCGGGATTAATATTTTTTCCTCCCTAAAAGGCTCCCACCGGAGCCGATCGGGACTATAGCAAGTCATGCTATAGTCCCGGAAAGGATCAGGACCTTGGTCCTGATCCTATGTATGTGCATAAAAAAGTTGATGGAAAATCAAAAGACGAAAAATACTTGGAAGATGATCAGAACGATCAGACCAACCTCCCCAAGGTCCCCAAGCTACCCCAGATTCCCAAGAAAGGGTTGGGAATGCCGGCCGACGAAGACGACCTCGAAGAAAAGTCGCAGGTCGGAGATGGAGGCATCACTGAAGAAGACCTAAACAAGATGTACTACATTTTTGAGCTGAAACGATTTGTTCGTTTTGACGTGGTCTTTTGGGTGTTGAACCTCCAGATCCCCGACCGTCTTCTCGGTCCCACTACCGAGCCGGTACAGAGTGATCGCCCATTACTGTTGGTGAAAAACTTGGTGGCGATGTTGGCGGAAATTGGCATTAAAATGCAGAACCCCGCCGATGTCCAAAAACTATTTGAATTTAAGACTTGGAGGCTGAAATCGTCGATGTCGACCTTCCACGACCATTTGTTCCCACTGGTGGGGGCTGTTCGCCGCCCAACTCCCACCGCAGCAGTGAAGGTCGCTGAAGCATCCACAGCGCTTGTCGACATTGGTTCTGATGACGAATCGGTTTATCAGTCTCCACCGGCCTCTAACAGCTCATCAGAGTTGGAGACCGGTGTCGAGCGGATGACCGTTGGGGTGGACCATGCCCAGCCTGAACAAAAAAAAGGGACATGCGGAAGCAAAGGGCTGCTTGCCATTCGGGGCTCCAGCGACCCCCACAGGCCTCAGTTCCAAAAAAGGAGGGTATCAACACGTTGCCCATGACTCCAGCTAACGTCCAAGCCAGGTTTGAGACGATGATGGAGCGTTTCACGGAAGACCGGGTTAGACCACCTCTGCGCCCACATGTCCAAGACCGGTCTACCCAGCAAAGTGCCAATGTTTGCCGAGATGTGGATATGGAATCGGTAACATCTGTGGACAAGCCCACTCGATGTGGTAAGCAAGTCGGCAAAGGGAAGCGCGAGACTCAACCGGCCAGAACGCGTAGACCAAGTAAGACAAGTGACTGTGACATGGAGTCGGTCGGCGGTCTTGACGATCACTGTGGGTCAGACGGTACGGGCGCTGACAAGCCACGCAAGTCTAGCCTAGCCTCCACTATTGCTTACGAATTTGGATCTGCTGCGATTCCGCGCATCCGTATGGCCGCGACGACCGACCTCAAGGACTTCACTGGCAAGGATACTGATGAAAACCAGGCCCGGTCTTGGTTCGGTCGGGTAAAGTCTGCGTTCCTGTGAGACCATACCCCGAAAAGGGAAAAGTCTCTGACCTTCCGGGATTTGTTGAAAGGACCGGCTTCCAACTGGATCCAACAGTTAGGTCGGGATGTCCGGTCTGACTAGGACCAGCTATGTGCAGAGTTTGAAGGGCAATATTGTAACTCCGGATTTTCGAGTGCCCGCAAGTATCACCATATGCAGAAGCGGAGCGACGAGGCACCGATCGAATATTTGCATCGAGTGAACGTGGCTGCACTTCGTGCCGGCATAACAATTAAAGAGAATAACCCGCCGAACGGTGCTGCTCTGGAATATGTGGGTCGCTCACTACATTAGTACCCTGGACGATCAAGAACTGGCGGACCAGCTTACTCTGCTGCGTCTTAGGGACGCGGGTGAGGTTGAACAGACTCAACGGACGCTACAGCAGTCGCGTAGCATGAGGGAGAAGAGTGCTGGTGGATGAGATCGCTACCGATCCAAGACCCAGACCCAGACCGATCCGGTCAAGAGGCCCTAGACCAGACCGACCCGAACGGTCAAGGCGATCGTAGCCGAAGACAGCACGGGATCGGAAGGGGAAAGTGGAAGTCAATCCAACCAGGAGTCGTAGATGAAGACCAGTATCGTTACGTCTATGTTGCGGGACCATCCCCGAAGACCAGGTCGAAGTCCGACCAGGTAGACCGGAAGGGAAGGAACGGAAGCAAGTCCGATCCAGACCGACCTCGTCGGAAGTGCTCCCACTGTGGGTCGAGCAAAACATGATGGTCCAAACTGCTGGAAGAAGATGGTGTGCAAGAAGTGCGAGAGACGCGGCCACCCGACTGACCACTGCCTCTTCGTATGCAAGTAATGTGGAGAGATTCACGAGGCCGGCCACTGCAAGATTGAAGATTTTCTTAACATGATACGCCAGTGGTACGTGCCGGACAATCACGCGGGGATGCTGCCGCCGGACGCAGAAAAGATGTTAAACTAGAACGCTCGCCAGGTTGGAATCTGGATCGATCCGAGCGTTCTACGGTTCACATCTATGCATATGTCGGCAAGGAGGATAAGACCGACAATACATGTTCTATTCCAAATTGCGTCGACCGAGACCATCCGGTCTACAGTCTGAAGACCGATGAGTACTCCCGGACCAAGGTGGTTACGCAGTTGTCGTAAAGCGGACTTTTTATTAGGCTAAAATAGGGCCTAATGTTGGACATTTTATTAGGCCCATAGGGGGCCTAATATTATGACTAATATTAGGACCTAAATTAGGGGCCTGATAGTGGACGCAGATAGTGGATACAGTAGTACATAATTAGGTACCGCCATGTGTACCACGGTGGGTACAGTAGTACGTAACACCGTGGTGTACATAGACAGGATATAGAAGGGACACGGAAGATGTGCTGATTACTTACAGGTACGCGGCGAACACCAGCGCACAAACAAGGAACAAGCGGAAAAATCAGGTCGACTGATGGACGGAAGGCGTTCCCAATGGACGATGCGGATTGGTTGAAAGTAGGAACCGGGTAGATCTAAGGGTTTAATTGCTAATAAAGTTCTCCTTTTGCGTACGATCGCGCTGATCTTTTTTTGGGATGGCACCTTTTCGCCCCCACCTTATTGAAACTTCTACGTCCCGGGCGGGAGCACTAAGTGAGTTTTTGGCCCACCGGTTGGCGTAGAGTGTGAGAACTCACCCCGCAACTCCGCCCGCAGTGTCTGCGGTTCTTCGTTTAAAGGTTTTTGGTTTTGGGAACGTGATCGAGCAGTGCTCTCACCTCTTCCCCGTGAAATTAACGTTTGGCCCCTACAGTTCGGCTGCTTTAAGCGCCCCACGGGAACTCTAGGTGGATTTTAATATGAATACCTTTTTCTCATATAGTCTAGGCTAGGAGCGCATTGATTTGTGCGTTCCTTAGCTATTTGACGGCTTAGAGGCTCCGCGATCAGGCAGTGAAGACTTCCGCTGCCTGATCAAGTACCCCCCCTACCGATCAACACCTGCTCGAAACTTTTTGCGAATCGTGATCGTGATCGCTGATAGCAAATCGCGCCAACTGCTACTTGAACGACATCTGGTGCTTGATCAAGTCTGATCAAGGTATATTACGACTGGGCAGCAGTTTTTAGCGCCTGATCGAGCCTTTTGAGTACCAGATCGCACTTGCGATCAAGACACCTGATCGCATCTGCGATCAAGACAGAATATTGTTGATCGACGGTTATTAACGTCATCCAAAGCATGATCAAGCCTGATTACCACTGATCTACATCGTTTCAGCACCTGATCGCGTCGGACTGCGGCTGATCGTCGATTATTAGCATCGACCCAAACTTGATCAAGCCTGATCGCGGCTAATTGACGTGTTTTAAGCACCTGATCGCACGTGATCACGCCTGATCGCATCGGCTGTATCGTCACAAGTTAGTTATTCAATCTTGCACCAAGAATTCGCTGTGCGCTGTCCCCGCCACCTGAGGAGTGACCTACGCCTAGCCGTCGGGTACAAAAGGTGAGCAAGAACACAAGCAGTCGAAGACATCCGGAGGACCCCCTTCGTTAGTCGGCAGTCTGGGAGCCGTGGTACCGCCTGATCAAGTCTCAAAAACTTCGATCAGCCGCTCCACCACAAAGTTGGACTTGCTGCCTGGAGAATCCCGCGGATACTGGAAGTATCACGCGCCTGATAAATGGTTCAAGCAGGCGAAAGCCTGTGGCAAGATTAATAACCAGAAAGCGACGATGTTGTTCGACTCTGGAGCTGAAGTCTCGATAATCGACTCCGCCTTTGCTCGTAAGGTCGGATGTCGTATAGACGATACCCAGAGACAAGAATGCGTCGGGATCGGTGAAAACTCTTATATGACCGAAGGAAGAACGCGTGTGAAAATTACTTTGTCGGGATCGCTGGTCTACCTTTTCAGCGCTTGGGTTGGCAAGTTGGCTGGTCAAGACGCTTTACTAGGTATGGATTTCATGGTCCCAGCTGGTATTCGCCTAGACCTGTCACATGGAAAGCTTACACTCCCGGATGAGGTCCAGGTCCAGTTGGCTGGTCGAAGACCTCTGTATGGTTCGTATACCGATCTGGTCCGGTGGGACCAAGTCCTCACTATCCCAGTCGGTCGGTCTGCCGATACCCCGGTCGAGAAAGGTTTTCGTTCGAGAAAGTTATGGTTGACCAGGGGCGATCGGTCGGTACCGAACTTCGTAAAGAGTGCTGATCGACGTGATTTTGTCCGTGTTACCAATATCGGTGACAAGCCGCTGACACTGGACAATAACACTATTGTCGGTATGTGGTTAGCAGAAGGGAAGGTACCAAGGAAGATGGGGTTCGTCTCGATTGGATCGAGGCGGTATGTCGAATGGCAAAACCTGGCGTACCAATCGACAACCGATCTTATCAGCGATGATGGGTCGGTGGAAGAGGATACCTCACCTTTAGTGGAAAGACCAAGTTATGTCACCCCAAAAAAGATGTTGGTCCGAAGAAAGGCGCCGCAGTCACCAGGAACGGTGGACCATCAAGTAGACAAGCCAAGGTTAGTCAACGTGGTGTCAGCACAAAACCAGGCGACAGCGGAGAAAGAAACGGAAGAAGGGGAACATGAAATTGCTAGGTCGGACCATGACGGTATTCCTAATCATACCGATATCAGTGAAGGACAGCCCGTCGATCAAGACCAGGGGCGTTCAGCCGTTCCAGATGATCTAGGTGATATCGCCCCAGAAGATGAACAAGTCTGTATACATGAAGGCGGGGAACAGTATATTCAGGATCTGGAAAGCCAAATGGCAGTCCTCCCTGAAGTGTCGGCCGACTCGCCCGAAGTTACAATGGATGATTTACAAGTGGGCGATCAAGACATTAACAGTCCAGACCAGATCGAGCAGTTGAAGAATATCATATGGAAGAAAAGACATCTGCTGATCGGAAAGGGCAACGCCTTACCACCTGCAGCCCGTGGTGCGATTTGCGATATTGACGTTGGAGATGCCAAGCCGATTGCCCAGCGATGTCGACGCGTGGCGCCACAGTACCGTGAAAAGCTTTCTGATCACATTAAAGGACTGTTGGTCACCAAGATTATTAGACCGTCGACCTCGCCATGGGCCTCGCCGATCGTAACTGTTATCAAGAAGAACGGCGTCGACATTAGGTTGTGCATCGACTATCGGCTGGTAAATCGGTTGACTGAAATCATGGTGTACCCGATGCCGCTGATTAATGATCTGTTGGAATACCTCGACAAGACCTTGTGGTATTGTTCGCTAGATATGGCAAGTGGATTTTGGGTGGTCTCGATAACTGATCGAGCCCGTGAGATTTCCGCATTTGTGACACCGTTTGGTCTTTTGGAGTGGAATCGTATGCTGTTCGGTCTGAAGAACGCACCCCAGATCTATCAAAGGCTGATAGACATCGCATTGTACGGACACTTCAAGATCAAGACCGATCGGGACCCTGTTGAAAATTGTGATGTGTTTAGAGAGGGTGAACCCGATCGGAAAAGAAGACCGTCCGTTCTAGGGAGGCGGTCGTACATCGACGACATTCTGATACCTGCCTAGTCATGGAACGATCTGTGCGAGAAGGTTGAACGATTGTTGGAAACATGCGACAGCTGGAACCTATCTATCAGTGCCGTGAAAAGTTGTTGGAGTATGTCCAAGGTCGCCTATTTAGGCCATATGGTCTCGAACAATGGTCTAGAGGCTAATCCCAAGGACCTGGATTCGCTGAGTAGCCTCCCGTTCCCCAGATTGCTGAAGGCAATGCAGTCCTTCCTGGGAAGCTTGAATTATTATAGCCGATTCATTGAAGACTTTGCTATCTACGCGGCTGTGCTGTACGAGCTCCGGGAAGTTGACTATCATATGTTGCGCGAAGAAGACCGGGCAACTTTACAGGAGGGCGCCGACTCTGGACTTGCTCTAGTTGGTCCGCAAGTGGAGGCAGAAGATCATATGAAGCGTGCACAGTTTTCCTTTGGTATGTTGAAGGTTAAGATGGCGACAGCACCGATTCCCGAGCATTTCGCTCCCGAAAAAGTGCCAACCATTATCGTATATGCCAGTAAGTGGGCTATCTCGGCCACTTTAGTGCACGATCACGATGGTGTGTATCATCCAGTCACGTTTACGAGCCGGACGCTAAAACCAAATGAAGTGAACTATGGAATTGTCGAGAAAGAAGTGCTGGCGTTGCTACGAATTCTGGATGTGTGTTACAACCTGCTGGTCGGCCGACCTATAAAGGTCCTGTCAAGACGGTCTACTTTGTCCTGGCTACTATCAGCCAATGGGATGGACGGAAGTCTAGGCAGATGGTCGGTGGTCTTGTCGCAGTGGACCCTCGAGGTCGTTAAGTGCACAGGGGGCGAGGAAGAGATATTGGGCACATTAGCTGCCAGTATCACCCCTCAGTCTGAAGTGGACGAGGCATGATAGCGATTGCCCCGAGGAAGCAACCTCGGCAGTCAGTTTCGAGACAGCCACCGACCGTCGACCATGATGAAGAGCTCTTGGTCTTAAGTTTTGACGGATCAGCAAGCGTGAAGAAGAAGGTCGGCGCCTATAGTGCCATAGTGTGGAAGTTGCCACAATGGTCTATAGTTGCAGCCGCTGCCGATTTCACACCGGATATTACGGTTAACGAGGCGGAGTACAGAGGTCTATTTCTATGTATGGACCTGCTGTCGTCGAAAGAGAAGGGGCGAGTCATCATATGTGGTGACTCCAACCTAGTGATCTGGCAGGTCACCGGAGGGATCGACTGCAAGGCCCCACGACTAAGGACGCTAAATGATCGGGTAATGAAGGCATTAAAAGACCATCCCAACCACGATCTATTGCACGTGAAACGGGACTGGAACAGAAGCGCCGACTACCTCGCGACCAAGGCCATGCAAGACCAGACCGGGGATACGATCACCGAGAAGGCCGTTCTGGATAAATTGGTGAATATAAACAGGCTCCCAGAAGTGATCGGACCCAAGAACGCCCCAGTCCAGGTGCATGTAATGGTCACGACTAGATCGAAAGCTCAGAAGTCTCGCCGAACATTCCCGAAGGAAAGTTTGAATGAATATGCGGTGCAACAGTTAAGGATGGAACGGATCCTCAAGGCGCAGGACGAAGAAGAATGGATTATGATCCTGAAGACCTACCTGCGTGGTGAACTGTCCAAGTTGACGAATGATCAAGCGAAAGAATGTGCCAAGATCGCAGACAGTTACGAAGTGGATGAGGATGGTTTACTATATTACTGCCGCGATGCCGACCAAAGCAGTGCAGACCGGGACCGATTGGCGAAATTAGTGATACCTGAGTTGCTGCAGCCGGATGTCCTCCATCACTACCATGTGAGTATAGAAGGGGGACATCAGGGCATAGGCAGGACCTATCACAAGATCAGGTCCCACTTCCACTGTAGAGGTCTTTTCCGCAGTGTGCAGAAATATGTGGGCTGTTGCACGGATTGCGAGACCGGAAAGGGTAGAACTGTAATCAAGGGGCGATCGCCCGGAAATATCGAAGCTACCTACCCTTTCCAGGTCATAGCGATGGACCACATACCGTCACTGCCTAGATCGACGCGCGGCAGCACTGAGCTGCTGATCTGGGTAGACCTGTTCACTGGTCTAGTTATTGCGAAGGCAAGTGCATCTCGGTCTGCCGAGCAGATCGCCCAGAGCTACGAAGAATGTGTGTTCCGAAGATTTGGCGCCAGCGAGGTCATCAGGCACGATCGAGAACCCGGTTTTATGGCCGAGGTGTTCCGGTCGTTGAATAACATGCTGGTCCAGAAACAGAGTGCGACGATGGCATATCGTCCGCAAGCAGATGGATCGGCGGAACGCATGGTGCAGACCATAACGAGGGCTATCAAGATGTACGTTGCTGACCCAGACCATCGATATTGGGACGAGTATGCAGAAAGGCTGGTGTTTGCACTCAACTCGTCGACCGATCGGGTCCGAGGAGAAACGCCTTTTTATCTGGCATATGGATGGGACCCTCGGTCGACATTGGAAGCTGCGATACCTATCGGTTGCACCCGGACCCGTGATAGCGATGCTCGACGCTGGCGCATGCAGGTCCAGAAACACTACCAGCATGCAAAAGAAGTCGCCAACGAAAAGCCGCGTCAGGCCACACAAGACCGGGCAGACCGGAACAACGACCAGGTCCAACCCCACGGTATAGAACCAGGGGCGAAGGTATGGTTGTACCTAGACTGAGTGAAGGAGGGCTATGTGAAGAAGCTGGCTCACATATGGCACGTTCCTTTCCGTGTTGCCGAGCTGATTGGTGAACACTCTGCCCGTCTAGTAGCAACCGGCACGGACTACGAGGTCTTCCCGATCGTACATGTGTCCAAGTTAAAACTGGTCCGAGAATTTCCTGATCGTCCCAAAATGCCCTGTCTAGTAGACGAGGCATAACGGTTTGATTTCGATGAAGCATTACTGCCGGAGGACAGTTGGGAACGACCGCTGGAGAAGGACGAATTTGAAGTGGAAAAGGTCTTAGATGTCCGATCGGTCAAGAAGCCCAGGTTCGGCCGGACCCACCGAGAATATCTGGTCCGATGGAAAGACCATGATGAAACAACTTGGATCGATGAGTCCGACCTGAACTGTGTAGCAGTACTACGAGAATTCGAACGGGTCGAGTCACTCGGAACCGTTTCGCAGTGATGCAGACCCATGAAGACCAAGACCAAGACATGCAGTAGCATCGGTCTTCCCGACCGATGTGAAGAGGTGGAAGGTCTTGTGTATTGTGTATTGTGTATTGTGAATATGTGACGAATTGGAATAGTGGAGTGACGAACGTGGATTGTTTTTTCGCGATGTAAGTGGGACGGTTGGTGATAACGTGTCTAGTGCAACTCTGGAGAAAGTGGTGGAATTAGCTCAAGTTATTTGATGACCGAACATGTGAAAAAGAACGATGATATATATTAAGTGTTATCTGGTCGACTACTTACAACCTCACTCGTCACCACCCCACAGACGGCCGACGGTCAACGACGGATGCTTTTCAACTTGGTCCTGGTACTGGTTACGCCAAGGTTCTTGTTGGTCTAGTTGGACCAAAGCATCCTTGAGGTCCAAGACCGGTGTAGTGCACCCAAGACCGGGGTACCACGTGCCACCGTCAGCCAGCAGCCGGGTCCTCTCGACGCGAAGCCGCGGCATAGAAGTACAACTGGATATAAGAACACATCGACGTCGCACTCGTGGGCCAGCATCCCTTCCAACACATATTGGCACAGGGACTGCCAGGCCTTACCCGCTCTGATCCGACGCCGCTTGCGCTTGTTCTGGATGGTCGCCAAGCCAGCGTTTTGCCGAACTCGTTCAGGGGGAAGCACTAGATAGTGGTATGCCTCCCAGATGGCTTGATCGTGAGTCGTGTTAAAATATTTCACCCGACTCATGAAAGCATTGGCCCACGGAGTCGAGTGGAAGATGAACCCCAGCTTGGGATGATCGAAAATCTTCCACGGCTCGTCAGCGTACAAGCAGGAGATCTGTGCCGACGTGATCAAGTCCGGCCGCCATTCCGACGCGGAAGGAACTTTCTTCGCCGGCGGGAAAAGCCAATGTTCTGGACGAGAGAAAGACCGGGCCAGGAGCTGCTTGGTCAGGGTAGACCGGCGTAAACAACCGATCTGCCCTGGCGACCACGGCAAAGTATCCTCACGTGTTCGTGTCGGAAGGGAAGAACTGTCGATTGCCACGTTGGCCAACAAAGCATCTTTGTGGAGCTTGGAAGTCCCAGGCAAGACGGTAGGTGTTGACTTTGTCGACGCATGAGGTGGCGGAACGCCACCATGCGGACCGGTCTTCTTGGTCTGCTCCGAAGTCGATGCAACTTGAACAAAACTTTCATGTGGACTTGTTCGCGACTTGGTTGGGATGGGGACAGCAAACTCTGAATCACCGGAGTCTTCGCCGGAGTCATCCCAGGACGAGACCTCTGAATACTTGGCACGGTCAGCACCGGCGGTCGAGGGCGCTTGATTTTTGGAGATGTTACTGTCGTCATCCTCGTCCAAGCTTGAGCCCACGAGAAGCGCCTGCGTCTTGGCTTGCTTATGGGGCACCGCACGCTTCCCACCTAGTTCGGGGTCGCACGCTATGCCCCTCGCCCTCGAGCTACCCGGCGCGTCCGCGCACTTCTTTGATTGTGTGCAATTTTGGGCTGGGGAATTTCGGTCAATGAACGGCCTTGGCCTTGGTGTCGGTGTAGGTCCACCAAGGCGGCCAACGCCGACCGGTCTACGCTGTAGGCAGCAACCGGATGCCGACGAGGACGCAACAGGTCAACCAAGCGCTGATGACATTCTTTTAATACCGCCCGACGACCGTTCGCTGCCTGCGTCCAATCGTTCGACTTGCGTTCACAAGACCGGACCTCCTCGGTCTGGTCTTGAATCGAAATTCGGAGCTCAGTGAGACGCCTCTCGAGGTCGTCGCTTTGAATGCTCAAGTGGTCTGGTCAAGCAGGTCTTCTGCTTGCTGTTGTTGGACCAGCACAAGCTGCTCCCGAAGATGAAGCTGATGAGCCTCCAAGCGGGTCAACCTATTGCGCGCGTTTATTAGTCCGGTCAAAATATGACGCAGCTGGAGGTCATGCGTGTTCGACTGCCGATCGGCGGCAAGCAGGGCATTGATCGCCTTGCTGATGACAGGAGGCATACGGGATGTAGGTATACGGGCTGAAGACAAACGAAGGTTAGAACAGGTCCAAGGTGAAGACCGGACATGCATGCTTACGTTGTGTCGCCTGTTGAGCAATCTGCTCCTGGAGACGTGTGATCTCTTCAAGTGCGTCTTGCAACTGCGCGTCGGTCCCGGTCTGACGCCCTGCCGATGTCTGAGGTGCAGTAGAAAGATGGGAGCTGCCAGACCGGACTGACCGGACGGGCGAAGTGACATGCGATGACGTGGTTTGCGAGGTGCCTACAAGAACGGTCGTTAAGGAAATACAAGAAGGTCAAGTCCAGCAGTGCAAGTACCTGGAACGGATGAAGAAGATGGTTGCTCTATGTCGGAAAAGTCTGAATGACCAAGGTTCAACTGAATTTGATGGACGAGGTCAGACCGTTATCGTTGTGCGACACGGTCTGACTCAGGGGCGGCTGTGGAGAAGCGTGCCCAACATTTGGCACACTTCTGGTCAAGTTTTGTCAAGGCATTTGGTCTAATTTCGGATTGGTTTAAACAAGGGGGGATTTTCAGCCTATCAGACTCAAGAATTGTCAAGAACGCAAGTTTTGGTGAGTCACCTGACTTTGGGTATTTTACATATTTTTGTGGGGGTACATTTAGGGACTATAGGGTAGTAGTATTTTAGTTGTGGTTTTTCCAAGAAGAATTCTTCTGGTTGTGGATTTTCCGGATAGAGGGCTTTTGGTTGTGGTTTAACTTTTAGTACAGAGGTTATACCTTTAAGTAAGGAAATCTTTTTGCTTTCGGGTATGTGGCTGAAACCTCTTCTGGTCTTGGTTCACACCACAGCTTGGGGTCGCCGTTTTTCCCTTTTCGTACACTATTCGCCTCCGCCCGCCGCAGAGTGTTTGGGGGCAGAGGGTAGAATTTTCACCTCTCGCCCATTATACCCGGTCTACGCGCCGCACGCGCACTTTGGCCCACCGGAAGTCCCTCGACGGAAGTACGATTTGGCGATCTCAACACCTCAACTCAAGTACGTTTGGAACGTGCTATTCACTGGATTGGTCTTGGAGTGGAGATATCGTTTGTGGAGTTTCACGAGCATATTGGGTCTTTACGCGGACATATTGTCTTGTTTTAATATTGGTTGGAAACTAGACCGGTTTTGGTCTTATTTCGTATTGGTCAGGGGCTAGACCGGAACAGTCGGTCTACCCTCTATAATTTCGTATTGGTCAGGTCTTAATCGTTTGGACGATCGACCTATTGGAAGTTATCTCTTGGAAGTGTTTTTGGTCTGTTTGTGTCTGGGGTGAAGAGTTCCGCCCCAGAGATACCTACCCAGATCGGTCTTCTATATTCAAGACCGGTTCGATCCAATCTGCGATCCCGATCCACCGAGTGTGTAACTAGCCCATTCCATCGGGTACACAAGGTGAGATGGACACTAAACAATCGGACCAAGTGGGTTCTGATGACGACCGGTCGTCTGCTTGCAGCGGACGATCGGACCAGATCTCGAGTGGTGGTCAGCGGAGTACCCCCTCCGAAAGTTGGAAGGCTGGACGCGATGGTGGTAGTAAGGTTATTGATGCTAATGTTTTCGATTTCGAACTTGACTCCACCACAGCTATACCTAGACCGAGTGAAAGAGGGCTTTGGGAAGAAGCTGGCTCACATGTGGCACGGCCCTTTCCGTGTTGTCGAGCTGATCGGTGAGCACGCAGCCCGTCTAGTAACAACTGGTACAGATTACAAGGTCTTCCCGATTGTGCGTGTGTACAAGTTGAAGCTGGTCCGAAAATTTCCGGATCGACCCAAAACTCCCTGTCTGGTAGAAGAAGAAAAAGACTTGATTTCGATGAAGCGTTACTGCTGGAGGACAGTTGGGAACGACCATTAGAGGAAGACGAGTTTGAAGTGGAGAAGGTCTTAGATGTTCGGTCGACCAAGAAGACCAGGTTCGGTCGGACTCACCGAGAGTACCTGGTCCGATGGAAGGACCATGATGAATCAACTTGGGTCGACGAGCTCGACTTGAATTGTGGGGCTCTTCTACGAGAGTTCGAACGAGAAAGAGTCAGTCGTAATCGCTTCGCAGTGATGCAGACCCATGAAGACCAAGACCAAGACACGCAGTAGCATCGGTCGGTCTAGACCGGTGTGAAGATGTGGAAGGTCCGGAGTTGATGTGAAATTGTGATGAACTGTGACGGATTGGAATAGCGGAATGATGAATGTGATGACTATTTTTCGTGATGGTAGTGGAACTGTTTACGATAACGTGTTCGGTGCAACTATGGAGAGAGTGGTAAAATTAGTTCAAGTGATTTGACGATCGGACATATGAAAAGAAATGATGACATGTATTACGAGTTATCTGGTCGACTACCTACGACTTCACTTGCTATCGCCCCACAGACGGCCGATGACCATTGAAGGATGATGTTCCACTTGATCCTGAAACTAGTTACGCCAGGGGTCCTTCCGGTCAAGCTGGACCAAAGCATCCTTGAGGTCCGCGACCGGCTCAGCGCAATCAAGACCGGGGTACCATGTGCCGTCGTCGGCCAGCAGTATGGTCTTCTCAACGCTGCGCCTTGGCATGTGGAGGAACACCGGGTACAAGAACACGTCGACGTCACACTCGCGAGCTCGCATCCCGTTAAAATGTACTGGCACAGGGATTGCCAATCCTCGCCCGCTCGAATTCGACGTCGCTTGCGCTTGCTCTGGAACGTCTCCAGGCCCGGATCTTGTCGCACCCGGTCGGGAGGAAGCACCAAGTAGTGGGACGCTTCCCAAATTGCTTTGCCGTGGATCCTGTTGAAATTCTTCACCCGGCCTAGAAAAGTGCCGATCCATGGAGTCAAGTGGAACACAACTCCTATCTTGGAGTGTTCGAAGATTTTCCATGGTGCATCGCCGTATAGGCGGGAGATCTGCGCCGACGTAATCAAGTCCGCCCTCCATGCAGACGCGGCAGGGGTTTTCTTGGCCGGTGGAAAAAGCCAGGAGTCCGGGCGAGAGAAAGACCGGACCAGAAGCTGCTTGGTCAGGGTAGACCGGCGCAAACAGCCGATTTGCCCCGACGACCACGGCCAAGTGACTTCAAACGTCCGCGGTGGAAGGGATCTGGTATCAACCACCATGTTCTTCAATAAGGCGTAATTTTTAAGCCCGGATGTCCCGGGGAGAACCGAAGGCGACGGCGTCGCGGATGTCGATACTGGTGCAGCGTCACTTGGCAGACCGGTCTTCTGCTCTGACCCCACTGTCGACGCCACTTGGACGAAAATGTCACGCAAATTCGTTCGTGACTTGGCCTGGATGGCGACCATAAAATCGGAATCGCAGGACCCTTCGCTGGAGTCCTCCTCGGACGAGACCCCTGTGTGCTGGATGCGACTTGAAGTACGGCGCGAGGGCGCTCGACTTTCCGAGGAGCTGTAGATGTTGTCCGTGTCCGAGTCCGAGTCCATGAGAAGCGCCTGTGTCTTGGCTCGCTTATGGGACACTGCACGCTTCCCCCTGATTCCGGGTCCGCGCGCAGTGCCCCGCGCCCTCGAGCTACTCGGCGCGTCCGCGCGCTTCTTTGACTTTGGTGTAATTTCAGACTGCTGAATATCATCCAATGAACGAAGCCGGTCTTGGTCCTGCTTCAAGCGGTCTTGGTCTTGCCCCGAGGCGACTAAGGTTGCCGATGTGGACCAATCTACGCTGGAGGAAGCAGTCGAACACGGAGGTAGCAAGTTCATCAAGCGCTGGCGGCACTGGTCTAGTGCCACCTGACGACGACCCAACTCTTGCGTCCAAGCGTCGGACCTGTCTTGACAGGACCGGACCTTCCCGGTATGGTCTTGAATCGCAATTTGCAACTCGGCGATGCGTCGCGCGAGGTCGTCGCCTTGCATGCGCAGTGAAGTCGCGTCAAACTGTCCGTCCAGCTGCTGCCGACGAACAAGTGCAAGTTGATCCCGGAGATGGGACTGATGAGCCTCCAGACGGGTCAGCTCATGGCGCGCGCTTATCAGCTCCTCCAAAATGTGTCGGAGCTGGTCAACATCATCGCCGGACTGCCTATCGTCATCAACCAAGGCATCTATTGCCTGGAATACGCTGGGAGGGATGAGAGCTGAAGACAAACGAGGGTCAAGAAGAGTACAAGATAAAGACCAAAGATGCGCACCTCGTGTTTCCTGGTGGGCCACCTGGGTCCTGAGACGCGTGTTCTCTGCGAGCATATCCTGCATCCGCGTGTCGGCTTCAGCCTGACACCCTTCCGATGTTTGAAGTGCATGAGAGTTACGTGGGATGTCAGACCGGGCCTACCAAACAGGTGAAGCAATGTGGGGCGACTCGGCGCATAGAGTTTCTGCAAGAACAACAAGAACAAGCGTCAAAGCGAAGAATAAGAAGATCGAGTGCAGTAAAGGCAGTACCTGACGCAGGTGTCGAAGATGTATGGTCCATGGTGAAGAAGTGTGAGTGACCAAGGTCCAGTTGGTCAAGTGATGGGTGAGGTCAGACCGTTATCGTTGTGCGACACGGTCAGACTCAGGGGCGGCTGTGGTGAAGTGTACCACAAATTTGGTCACTTTTGGTCAAGGCAGTTGGTCGAATTTCGGATTGGTCTAAACAAGGGGGGCTTTTTAGCCTATCAAATTCAAGGAGTATCAAGAACGCTGGTCTTGGGTGAGTCACCTGACTTCGGGTATTTTACATAATTTGTGTGGGTACATTAGGGACCATAGGGAGGTAGTATTATTGGTTAGTTGTGGATTTGCCTAAAAAAGTAGAATTCTTTTGGTTGCAGGATTTTTCTAAGTAGAAGTCCTTTGGTCTTGGTCTATACCACAGCAAGGGGTCGCCGTTTTCTTTTTACGTACATTAGTCGCCTCCGCCCACCTCGGAGTGTTTGGGGGCAGAGGGTTGAATTATCCCCTCTCGCCTAGTATACCCGGTCTGGACGCGCCGCACGCGCAGTTTGGCCACCGGAAGTCCCTCGACGGGAGTACGATTTGGCGATCTCGACACTTTAAGTCAAGTACGTTTGGAACGTGCTATCCACTGGATTGTTCTTTACGTGGAGATATCGTTTGTGGAGTTTCACGGGCATATTGTGTTTTCACGTGGACATATTGGCTCATTTTAACATTGGTTGGAGTTTAGACCGGTTTTTGGTCTTCTCTCATATTGGTCAGGGGCTAGACCGGTTGATTGGTCTACCCTCTATTATTTCGTATTGGTCAGGTCTAGATCGTTTGGACGATCGACCTATTGGAATCTATCTTTCGAAAGTGTTTATGGTCTGTACGTACCTGGTGTGAAGAGTTCCGCCCTAGGTACACTTAGCCAGCACGGTCTCCGATATTCAAGACCGAACCAAATTGATCTGTGATCCCGATCCACCGAGTGTGTAACTAGCCCACTCCAATGGGTACACAAGGTGAGATGGTCTTAAGTGAATCGGACCAAGTGTCTCTGGATGATGACCGGTCGTCTTCCAGCAGCGGACGATCGGACCAGATTTCGAATGGAGGTCCGCGGGATACCCCCCCCCCGTAAGTTGGAAGGCTGGGCACGATGGTGGTGGTCAGGTTGTCGATACAAATGTATTCGATTTCGAACTTGACTCCACCACAAAACCTGTACGGCAACAACATAGATCGTACGAAGAGAAACCTGTCAGGGTGCTAAAGGTGTGAAACCTGTACGGCAACAACAAAGATCGTACGAAGAGAAACCTGTCAGGGTACTAAAGGTGTGAAACCTGTACGGTTATTATAAAATAAAACGAAGAAAACATGTACATCGAGGGCGACCGTATGAAGAGATACCCGAAAGGGTAAACCAGATGCAAAACTTGTATGGAGAGTCACGAAATAATACGAATAAATAAATAAATAAGCCATGGGGAAATAAACTGAGCACAGAGGAAGGAGAGCAAGGTGCGCAGTCCCGAAGCAAAGCTTGAGCCGTTGCAGCAGGCTGAAGCTGCGTTAAAGAAGAAATTGGTGTAGTTCAAGCAAGAGATTGAATCTCCGAAAGATGCGAACAAGCGCTGGAAACAACGCGTGTATCAGCTGGTGGAGAAGTATCAGCAGGTTGATCCGGCGGAGCGTGAGAAGGTTGTAGCGGAGAAGGAAGCGTTTACGAGGGAGCTGATAGCGTTAAAAGAAGATCAAGTTAAGTTAAAGAGTGAGCTGTAGCTTTTGCGCTCAACTGATAGGAAGGTCAGGCCTTATCAATGAATCAGGCGCAGCTGGAGCAGAGAATTAGTGCGCTGCGGAGAGAAAGGGGGGAGGCAGACGAGAGAGCGTCGAAGGTGCGAGGCGTTTGTGCAAGTGAGAGAGGAGAAACAACAAGATAATGAAGGAACAGATGAAGAGCAGGAGCAAGAGCACAAGACGTGGACCGCCGAAGACTTTTAAATCAATTGGATACAAGTGAGGCTTTCGGATTAAGGATGAGCCCAGGCACAACCCGTCTCAAAGGGCCCAACATAACGCCCAATCATCAACTATTTCGAGTATTCGCGCCCGCCACACGAAGGGAATTTAGTCAATATTGCGGTTGTTATTGCAGAAAAAGAAAACATACTGATAGAAAACGTCACTGCACGCGCATACAGAGAAGACACGGAAGAAATACACAGACAGATTCGAGGTAAAGAGCACCCTAACACAAAATGTCTGGTACAAGAAGTGCTTCACAGTACAAAGCAAGATGCCCGCTATGTTTTTGAACAAGAAATTGCTTGTAATGAGATGAGGCACATATACAAGGAAGGGGACATATCATGTTTTGCCACGACTATGACTGACGATTATTCACGTACATTTCTGAATTGGGGTTAAGAAGTATGTGTGTGCGTGCCTTTTGCTCGCTTACGCTGAAGTAACGCAAGGGGCGATTGTGGTGAAGTGGAGTCTTAATTTACATCATGAAGAAGGTGATCTGCAGCATTTATTAATTCTTGGTATATTTTTATCTCGCCAAACTCTACACGTTAGCACGATGACACTTTTTACGCTGGTGATTTCTTCAAAAATTGTTCTACATCTGCGTATTAAGTAAACGAATACCGATACATTGCTTCTAACGTCGCTGGTGTTCACATCAGATTATTCCTTTTTGGTCTTCATCCTCTTGCGAACACTGGCAGTCTGCTCGCGTTTCCGCATGCGGATGTTGGACGGGGAAACATCAATTATTTCGTCATCGCTGATGTATGTGATCACATCCTCGAGAGACATCTGGCGAATCGGAGTTAACTTAATATTTTCGTCACTGCCAGCCGCACGCATGTATAGGTAGGTCCGTATCAAATTCCAAAAAGATGGCCGAGTCGACTACCTATGGCACGAATTCGCCTGCCAGCGATGATACACTAGACGTTCGCTCTAGTGCTCGACGCCAGTGGATGCGATGGGCCTTCATTGGTGCGCTGGTGAGCATCCTCACGATTGGAGTCGTCGTACAAGTCGTCTCCTCGAATTGGAATCAAACGATTGAGATTGATACTTCGACTGCTGAGGGGGACATCACGTGTTTCCAGAGCTCCTACGTCAATAACAGGACAAAAATGATGGAGCCTGTTACAGGACTCTAGTGGGAACATGGCGGGACTAAGAATACGAACTCCTTTATCGCGGTGTACACGAGCACGACTTTCCAAGAGATCATGGGCTTTGGGGGGGGCGTTTACGGAGGCCGCGTCGCTGCAATTTCATCGATTTCCACGAGAGAATAAGGAGGAGGTCCTGACGCTCTATTTTGACAAGGAACACGGCAGTACGTACAGTTTCGGTCGCGTACCCATGGGGTCGTGCGATTTCTCGCTGGCGTCCTACAACTTTGATGAGACGGCAAATGATATCGAGCTCGTGCATTTTGATGTCGACGTGACCCACGACGTGAAAACAATGATCCCGTTCATCAAGCGGACAGTAGAACGTTGACCGGACATAAAACTTTTCTTCGCGCCATGGAGCCCTCCAGCTTGGATGAAGCGGTCAAGTGCTGAGTACAATGCTGGTATGTTGGGATCCATGAAGCCTGTTGGTCTTCGGGATGATATGCGTGCATCCTGGGCTCTCTACTTTTCAAAATTTATCACTGCGTACAAGAACCACGGGATTTCATGCTGGGGTCTTACACCACAGAATGAGCCCGAGTTTGCGGTACCATGGGAAGCTTGTGCCTATGACCCCGCATATGAAGCTGCATTCATTGGAGACTACTTGGGTCCCGTACTCGCTCGTGACCATCCTGGCTTAACTCTCCTGGTGTTTGACCATAATCGCAACCATATGCATCAGTGGGCCGTCGTCATCTATCACCACCCAACAGCAAGTAAATACGTCCATGGTATGGCCTTCCACTGGTACGAAGATGGCGGGGAACGCTATATGGATGGAGTAGACTACCCCGAGTATTTAAACGGCACGTTCTTTATCGATCCAAACCGGTTCATGCTTGCCACGGAAAGCTGCAATTGTCCAGGAGTGGCAGTCGGTGTGCCTGATGATCCACCCGAAGTCACCTTGGACGATCTGCAAGTGGGTGATCGGGATGTCAACAGTCCCGATCGGATCGATCAGCTAAAGAAGATCATATGTAAAAAGAAACGGCGAGGTCGACGGCTTAAAGATCTTGGTAGCCAACAGTCCTTTAATAAGATCGGACAATTTTTCGCGGTACTGTGGCGCCACACGTTGGCATTGCTGGGCGATCGGCTTGGCATCACCCACGTCACTGTCACAGATCGCTCCGCGAGCAGCAGGGGGTAAGGAGTTGCCTTTCCCGATCAGCAGATGTTTCTTTTTACATATGATCTTCTTTAGATGATCGATCCGATCGGGACTGTTGGCATCCCGATCACCCACTTGCAGATCTTCCAAGGTGACTTCGGGCGGATCAGCAGACACTTCAGGGAGGACTGCCATCTGGCTCTCCAGCTCCTGAATATATTGATCCCCGCCCTCATGGATACAAACTTGATCGTCTTCCGTGGCAATATCACCCAAACCATCCTGATCGGTTGAACACTGCTGTTCCCGATCGGCGGGCAGCCTTCCAACGACATCGATCTGCTTAGGCGCGCCATCGTGGCCCTCCCCAGCAATGCCATGTTCCCCTTTTTCTATTCCCGGCTCCGCTGTCGCCTGCTCTTGTGTCGCCACCACGTTGACGAACCTTGGCTCATCCGCTTGATGGTCCACCGTGTCCGGCGACTGCGGTGACTTCGAACTAACATCTTCTTTGGGGTTACATAGCTGGGTCGTTCCACCATAGGTGAAGTATCTTCTTCCACCGATCCATCATCGCTGATCAGATCGGTGGTCGCTTGGTATGCCAAGTTCTGCCACTCAACATACCGTCTCGATCCGATCGAGACGAACCCCATCTTTCTTGGCACTTTATTTTCCGCCAGCCACATGCCAACAATAGTATTATTGTCGAGTGTAAGCGGCATGTTACCGATATTAGTGACTCGAACAAAATCATATAGGCCGGCGCTCTTCACAAAGGTCGACACCAACCGATCGCCCCTGGTCACCCATAACTTCCTTGATCGAAAACCTTTGTCGACCGGGGTATACGTGGATTGGCCGACTGGAATGGTGACATCTTGGTCCAACCTGACCAGATCGGTGTGTGATCCGTATAGGGGCCGCCGACCAGCTAGCTGGATCTGGACCTCATCCGGGAGTGTAAGCACTCCATGAGAAATATCAAGGCAAATACTGCCGGCACCATGAAATCCATGCCTAACAGGGCATACTGATCGTCCAGCTTGCCAACCCAAGCGCTGAATAAGTAGACCAACGAACCCGATAGGGTGATCTTCACGCTCGTCCTTCCTTCGGTCATGTAATAACTTTCACCGATTCCGACGCATTCTTGTCTCTGGGTTTCGTCTATACGACATCCGACCTTACGAGCAAAGGCAGAGTCTATAATTGAGACTTCGGCCCCAGAGTCGAACAAAATCGTTGCCTTCTGGTTGTTTATCTTACCACAGGCTTTCGCCTGCTTAAACCATTTGTCGGGAGCATGGTACTTCCATTATCCGCGAGACTCCCCAGGCAGCAGATCCAACTGCATGACCACCTTCGATCGGGAATATTCATCGGTCGTGAGATTGTAGACCGGATGATCCCGATCGACGCAATTGAGAACAGAACATGTATTGTCGGTTTTATTCTCCTTGCCGAAATATGCATATATGCCAAACGTAGTTCTCTCGGCTCGACCCAGATTCCAACCTGGCGAGCGTTCTAGTTTAACATCTTCTCCACGTCCGGTGGAAGCATCCCCGCGTGATTACCCGACACACACCACTTGCGCATCAGATTGAAAAACTCTTCAATCTTTCACTGGCCTTCCTCGTGGATCTCTCCACATTACTTGCACACGAAGAGGAAGTGATCGGTGGGGTGGCCGCGTCTTTCGCACTTCTTGCATATCAGCTTCTTCCAGCAGTCCCCACCATCGTGCTTGCTTGACCCACAGTGAGAACACTTCTTGCGAGGTCGGTCCGGATCGGACTTGTTTCCACTCCTGCCCTTCCGATCTGCCTGGTAAGGCGTCGATCTGGCTCTTGGAGAAGGTTCCGTGACGAAGATGTGGCGATGTTGGTCCTCGTCCGACTCCCGACTGGACTGGTTGCTACTTTCTTCTTCCGATCCAGTGCTGTCTTCAGTCGCGATCGCCTTAACAGCACGGGCCGATATGGTCAGGGGACTATTCACGGGATCGGTCTGGGTCTTAGATCTGTAGCGACCCGATCCAACGGCGACCTTCTCCCTCATGCTGCGTGAGTGTTGCAACGTCCGCAACGTCTGCTCCACTTCCCCCACATCTTTGAGGCGCAGCAGAGAGCTTCACCTTGGAGATACTTGAGCAAACTGGAGCCTCAGTGCGGACGGTACCGCAGATGATCACACCAGCGAAGTAGTTGTCTTAATTCACCATCGCTTCATGGGTGTGAAAGGTCACTGAGGAGAAAAACGGATGCAAAATTTGATCAGTAGGAATTTTCGTCGGATATACTATAGACTTATTGCGGAGAAGATAAGACCAACTGATGATAGATGGGAGCAATGAAGCGATCAGGATGGATGAAAGACATCGGTATCGGACAAGTCACCGATAGAAGTATGGGTACATAATTGTATAGGCTCGGAATATCAGAAGTGGGTACTTTACAGAAAAGTTAAACGTTTTCAACCATGGGTATCTTGACGAAGGGCGTTATCCACGGGATCTTCAGTTCTCGTCAGGAAAAGGGGTCACACATGTAGCAAACAGACCCAAGCGCTCCGGTCCCGGTTTCTAACTTGAAGGAATGGACAGGGGACGTCAACCATGAGGATCTACAACTTAACTTAAAATCCATCTCAGCAAGACAGGCTTCAGGAGTACCAGCCACTTCAAGCAGATGACTAGGAGTAGATGCGGCCAACAAGGAGAAGATTGGGGCATGCATCTTAAGCGTTTGTACTGGGGCTTTTTTTTCATGATTGTGGTACCTGCACAATCAAATAATTCATCGAGGACGGGTGCTTCTAGTAAGCGATCACTTGGTAGAATTATATGAGCAAAGAGTGACGAGATCAAGGCGGTAGTTGAAATCAAGAAAGCAGATATCTTGCGAGCTAAATGGACACAACTGTAAATTTGTTCGGAGTGCTTCCAAATGATATAGAAAGACAGCTACACCAAATGGACGTGAAAATTCCAGTCTTCTTCACTCGCTGATTTAGACAGTAGTTTGCCAAACCCTTTATAGTGGCTAATAGCATTTAATGCTTATTAGACTACGATTTAAAACGAATTATTCGTCGAAGTGACTAATAAAATTCTGTAGCATCCAAACAAGAATTATACCATCTCTGAATTAAATAGCAGAAAATCCTATGCATGTCTTGACCTTAAGAACTTCACTTGCAACTTCAGGCTTCTTCATAGAGAGTTTAAGTGTCTTGCTCCCCTTCAAGTACCTTCACTTGAATTTAATACAATTGATATAATATGTCCTTCAACCTTAAATATAATATAATATAATATAATTCATATAAGATGTCCTTCAACCCTAAATTTAGGATCGCCCTACCCGCACCCCCCTCCACCCTAGGGGCACCCCCCACGTGACTTTCGACCAATAGAATTAGCTCCTAAAGATTAGCTCCCACACTAAGTGCGAACCGTTACTATGGAGCAGGATTGATACCGGTATTACACAATACCGGTATATACCGGTATTGAATACCGGTATTTTCCCATAACGATACCGGCCTTACTAAAGTTGGTACTGAGCCAGGGTATACCATACCGTCCCACGTAAAATCGGTATGAAATGTCGGTATACCCTACCCTGCCACACAAAGTCGGTATCAATTGCGGGTATACCCTACCGCTCTACACAAAGTCGGTATCATTTGTGTGGCTACCGTACCGCTCAAGCCAAACTTGGTATCAATTGTCGGTATACCATAACGCGCTACCCAAAGTCGGTATCATTTGTCTGTATACCATACCGCGCTACGCAAAGTCGGTATCATTTTTCGGTCTCGTTAGAGAGTGGTATGACGTGGCCCCACTAGTAGTCTCCAGCTGATTGACGACAACAGAAGAAGCTACCTGAGCTCTAATATATATTGCGACCATCTCAAGTAGAGGATGATAGTATACTATTATAAGGACTCAGAGTAATGCTACAATAGTCTTTCTAACTACTCCTTCAATGTTGTTGGTGTCCAGTGCCCATCCTCACCTATCACGAGTATCACGTTAATATCTACTCTGTTAATAGAGACTAAAGCTTTAGCACCTTATTCCAATACCGATGCTGCAAGCATTATACCACGGCTTTTGCTGCCACTGCTCTCCTTCTTCATGCTGCTACGGCAGTTGGCCTGATGTTGCCACAAGTGCTACTGTACTGTACCCCTCTCACAGATCTCTCTACAGTAGAACCTGTCTAAACAAATATGCTCGGGACCGGGCCAAACGTATTATTTTACGGAGGTTATTAAATTGTAGAGATGCGCAGCGGTGTGCAGTGGAACGCAGCGGAATGCAGCGGAACGCAGTACTGTACTTATGATCAGGGGCTGTGAAATGTAACCCTCAACTAACCACCAACAAAGAACCAACAAAACCGCACAAAACCCGCAACATCCGACCACACCAACCAGAGTTTGACAGCAGAACTCAAAGATGCCAAGGGCTGGAGCACAGCACACAACCATGCCGGACAAGGTCCGCATTTTCTTGTGTGATCACAAGCAGAAGAACCCTTCGCTCACGCAGAAAGAGCTGATTGCTTGGGTGGAGACAAATCACCACCTCAAAATCAGCCAAGCAACGGTCTCCAACAAGCTCAAACGTTCGGGCGAGATCCTCCAAAAGGCGTCCAACATCAATCTTGAGTAGAAGCGGCAAAAGACCGTAAAGTATCCTGAGATGGAGAAGGCGCTTTTTGAGTGGTTTACGGCTCATGAGGAGCGGGTGAACATGAGCGGCGATCTTCTGAAAGAAAGCGCTAGCAAGATCCTTGATCGTCTTTACTCAGGTCACGAGAAATTCGAGTTCTCAAACGGCTGGCTTGAATCATTCAAGACACGTCACGGCATTCGGTCTGTCCGTTGCTTTGGCGAGAGTGGTTCCGTCAACAAACAACTCATCGAGGATGAGCGCCCAAAGATACTTGAGGTGCTTGACAAGTATGCACTCAGTGACATCAACAACATGGATGAGACGGGCCTGTTCTACATGATGCAGGTTTGTTAAACATTGCCATTAAATTCAATTGTGATAAAAATTGCTCTAAGCATGTCACGTTTCAGGCAGATCACTCGCTTGCAACCAAGCAGCTTGAAGGGCGCAAGAAGCACAAGGAACGGCTGACTCTTGCCGTTTGCTGCAATGCCGATGGTTCAGACAAGCTTCCCCTTTGGATCATTGGGAAGTCAAGGAGCCCACGCTGCTTCAAGAACATCAATCTGAACAATCTCGGTTGCGTGTAACGCAACAATGTAAGGGCTTGGATGACGCAAATTATTTTTCTTGAGTGGATCAAATCGTTTGATCTTCGAATGGCTGACAGAAAAGTTATTTTGATTCTTGACAATTGCGGTGCACATGTTCCTCTCGACGACATTCCGGCCCGCATTCAGCTCCGGAACACTACTGTGTTCTACCTGCCACCAAACACCACATCAAAGATGCATCCCTGCGATGCTGGGATTATCCGGAACATCAAGGCCTACTACCGCCGCGCTTTCAACCGCCTTCTCCTGCAGCGTGTGGAGGACAAACTTCCTGATCCTGAGAAGATCGACATTCTTGAGGCAATCAGGATTGCAGTCCCCGCGTGGAAGAACGAGGTGAAGGCAGAGACCATTGCAAACTGTTTCCGCTACTGCCAGATTCGCAGCACGGCACCGGAGGATCAGCAGCCAGTTTTGGCAGAGGAGGAGCTTCTCGACCAGGAGGTTGTGGCCGCGCTGGAGTCACAGATTCGGCACTTCCGCTACGCCAATCCCATGGATGTGCGTAAGCTCCTCAACTACAGCGAGGAGGATGTTGTCACCTACGCACCTACCTTGGACGAGGTGATTCAGGATCACTTGGTGCCGGAACCCGTGCCATAACAGGCCGATGACGATGAAAGCCAAGAGGTCGCAATTGTTCCGGTATCCGAGGCACAGGCAATGATACGTTCACTGGAAACATTCTGGCTGCAGCAATCTGACGTGAACGAACTCTTCATGACGGCCCTCCAACGCATGAAGACCAAGGCTGCAGCCATAAAGACCAGCCAGATGAAGCAGAAGGGCATACGTGACTTTTCGAGCGTGTTTGAATAGCGACATAAAGGGCCAGGTATATAGGATATTTTTTTACATAAGTTGTGGGACTGAGAAAATTTATCAAATATCACTTAGAAGGTTTATTAATTCCAATATGGGGACGAGCTCGGGACCGGCAAGAAATATTTGTTTTCGGAGGTTATTAGTTTAGCCAGTATCAATTTAGACAGGTTCTACTGTAATAACTACCTCTCACGTAATCTAATAGCTGTACTCTATTTTCGGTGTTGGTACCGGTATTAGATACCGCTTTTGCCCAAAGTCGGTATCAGTACTGGTATTGGATACCGCATCTTGGCAAAGTCGGTATTGATATCGGTATTAAATACCGCTGCTGCCAAAAGTCGGTATTGTCTACCGGCATTAGGTACCGCTCTCCCGTTGTCTCGGTATCATACCGGTTGTATCATACCGTGTGGCCTAAACTCGGTACTGGTACCAGTGCTGGGGTACCCTTGAGGCAAAAGTCGGTAGCAATACCCTAATACCGATACCATTGATTTGAAAATCGGTATCATA
Source organism: Peronosclerospora sorghi (assembly GCA_026184515.1). NCBI lineage: Eukaryota > Oomycota > Peronosporomycetes > Peronosporales > Peronosporaceae > Peronosclerospora > Peronosclerospora sorghi. The sequence continues at coordinate 25,916,813 of CM047582.1, read as the reverse complement.
TACCTAATACCATACCCCCTCCATCTTTTTTCGGTATTCAACTAGAAATACCATACCGAACCTTAAAATCGATACCGCACACCCCTGCACAACAGACCAAACAACAACAGTGCACGTGCATCGAAATCGTTATGTTCCAAGTCTGCAAGTTTTTATCAGTTCTAAGGGCCGCAACCTCCATCGTGCGACTTCCAATCGTATGAGATCCGAATGACTTTTCCAACAGTAAAAGGGTCAGGAAATCGAATGCGTGCGGCGTGTAAGTACAAGCGCGTGGCTCGAGCTCCACCATACTTTGTGTCGCCCAGAATTGGGGCATTCTATACATGGGCGCAATGGACGCGAAGTTGGTGTTTCCGGCCAGTAAGTGGGCGGAGTTGCAGCCATGTTCCCATGGGCTCTGTGCCATCGGTTTGCAGTCTTACTCGCTCGACTACGGTGCATGTTGTCTTGGTGTCTACAGGAAGCTTGAGTTCCCGACCTTCCAACTCCTTTAACCTCCTGTACGTGTGCATAGGTGATGACGCTGTCGTCGCGATGATCGCTTCGTACGACTTGTAGACGGCACCACGTTGTAACAGAGTTGAAAACTTGGCAGCAGCAAGACGGGAACGTGCCAGTACCAGCACTCCCGACGTCTCTTTATCCAGTCGATGGACCAACCGCAACGCCTTCTGCTTGTCGTGACCACCTAAATGACTCGGCAATAGCTGGCAAGTACCGATCCAGTGACTCGGTCACCATCGAGCCGCCCTAGCGCATCCAACAATAGCAAAAAAACAGTCAATGTTCTCCTGAATTTATTCTAGTCGAACGAAGCGATGTATGGCTGGTGGATTCCTTTGTATCTATCTACCTGCACTGCGAGTTCCTCAGGCTTGTTCAATACGACAAAGTGCTCATCTTCATACACGACCCGCTGTCTCAATTGCTTCACGATCCTCTTCTCTTTCGGCGTCCTCATTGTCTCGTTCTTCCTCGTCTGTTGCTTCTGTACCAGTGCAATCGACTGTAATTTGGTATGGAACACATACGCGTCAATACTCACTACGGTGCCTTCGAACAGGAGTGCATTGGCTCGCGTTTCTTGAAACATCGTCGTCGATGGAGGTTGGAGTCGTATCTTCCGCTTCCGCAGATGTGTCTGCAGAAACTCTGCGGGGTGGACGGAAACGACCAGAGACCATGTGGTAGGTAAACTATCCAGCTTATGGTCTCTCCAGTCCATCGCGTTCTCAGGTACCATAAGATTTCAATTGCAAAAAAACTTGATGCGCAGGAGGTCCACTCTAGCATTCTACAACTAAAGACGTGAAGCACAGACTGTCTCTAAACATTACGAATGGAATTTCAGCGTGTGAAAAATCTCTGGCAATTTCGAGAAAATCGTTCAAAAAGCACGGGATGTGTCGTCACGATGCCGAAACCTGTCAAAGATTATTGGAACTCTGTCGTCAACGGGAGTCCAAGTCCGCAAACCCCTAAAGTGAATGGAAAGCTAGCGCCATGTCTGCAACCCGATGAGTTGATTTCCTTCTCTCCAGCTTCCTCGTCATCCACGTCAGTTTCTTCCTCATCTTCATCGGTGACGTCCATGTTACGGACTTTTTCCGATACCTGTTCTTTCCCTACGAGAACCGCGAAAAGTGCGTCTCTATCCTAGTTGACGTCCCCTTCAACCCTATCGTCGTCCTTGCTCTCAGTACAATGTCGAAAATATCGCTCGGCATCGGATAGCACGCCGCCATCCCGCATCGGATAGCACGCCGCCATCCTCTTTGAAAGGTGTGTCATTCGCTTACATGAGTTTATCGTCGACGCTAGGGCCTCGACAAGCTGCCGAAAACGCGATCAAGAAAGTTCATAGCGTTGCGTCGAAATGTCCGAGCTCGATAGCTCGTGGTAGTCCGTACGGTGAATTGGTCATTGTAGATATCTTAGAAGCAAAGGGACTTGCCATGGATCAAGATGAAACTGGCGGCGCGCTTTCGTTTCACGTCTCGCTCCATCTTGGCAAAACCAGTCGTCGAACAAATCCAACCAGCGAGGAATCCCTCGCTGTGAACGAGCGCTTTGTCTTTTGGCTGCCATCTTCTCCCACAACGGATCAAAAGACGTTGGATATCTTTGTACATGGGCAGGAATAGCAGAATCTCGGCGAAGTGCATCTCAGTCTTGCGATGCCTCTAAACGAAACGTTTACAGATTCGTATCCACTCATTTGCCGATCAAATGGAGTCAAGCGTGGGTCCATGCACGTTGGATTGCATCGATTTGTACTTACGCCGTCCTTGTTGCTTGATGCGGCCAAGACGTTAGGCAAACGCGAGTCTTGCTTAAAGTTGCAAAAGGAACGAGCAGCCCAGTGGAAAGCAGAACAGATTGATAAACGACGAGCGCATGGCCGACAAGTGAAGTTGGAAATGGACGTGACGAAACGAAAACAAACGCAATTGGAGTCCCAACAGAAAGTGATACGGGAACGACGAAGTGCGTGGCGAGCAGAACGTGACTTGTCACCGGAAAAAATTGCTCGAAGAAATGCCAATATTCAGAAATTCATTCAAGAAGAACTGGATAAACAAGCGCAGCATTCACGGGAACAGAAGCAACGGGAACGGGAAGAAGAGAGAGAGCGAGCAGAAGCGGGTGTCGTGCAACAAGACACGGTTCGACTCCAGGAAGACAAAGATGGGGCCGAGACGTGGAGTGAGCTTGCACACATGACAGCAAGCTTCGAAGACTTTGAATACAAAGTGATGCTGTAACAAAACGCCCCCTCGAGAGACCGATCGATGGATCGCGCTTCACCTTTATAATTTGATCGGACACCAGTTTAGGAAGTATGTGACATGAGTGTACGAAACACACGATAATATCCGCTTTTGTAGCCACGCATATCCCGTAAAAAAAACAGTACATTCCTATCTAATAATTATTTTTGCTGTTTTTAGGGTCCTTATATTGGGGGGGGTGCAAATAGCAATTCCCATAATATAACTGATATAATATGTCATTCAACAGTAACAAAAAGAATTGATCGAAGTGTTAATCACGCTCGCTGAAAATTAACATGACGATATTGTTCGCTGTCACTCATCTTCGTCAATGCGTACTGCTACTTCCACGTTCCTACTACCTTGAGAATACTTGTGCTGGAGTCCAGTTCAAAATCGAACACCGAAGTGTCCGGAACTGAACCACCATCGTGTCCAGCCGACCAATTAACGGAGGGGTTACTCCGCGGACCTTCGCCTGGGTGCCTATCGGGTGACCGATCTGCAGTGCAGGACGCCGAGTCCGATTCGTCTCGTGTCTCACCTTGTGTACCCATTGGTATGGGTGGCTACACACTCGGTGGACCGTTGTTTGGCGGAGACTTTAGTGAAGATCGATATGGGTTACTGGTCCAAGATTTCAACGAAAGTTAATTGAAAATGGCCGATCGGCAAACGAAACGGAAATCTTCTTTAACGGGGTTACATTTAAGTTACATTTAGTTTTAGTGTACATAAGTACACTACGGTTGAGGTCAGTAATGACCGGTTTGAAAGGTTTCGAACCATTGGTTATTTTAACCAATGAGGGCATGAGCCCTTGGGTGGCGGTGTGTCAGCCATCCACGTGTCGGTACACAGGTGTGTACATTACATTTTAGCTAGGTACGAATTGGGTATATTCTACTAGTATTACATATAGTTTACACTAGTTTAAATTAATTTAGGCTAATTACATATTAAATATATTCAGTTTACATTTCCCTCTAAAGTGCAAAAGCGCGACCTCGACCGGTCGCGCGTGCAGTGAGTGTCGTAGGTAAGAGGGAGCCCTTCCTTTACTTACACCCCGTAAAGGGAACACAGCCGTTAAGGCTAAGTAGTAAACCAACCCGGGAAACTTGGCACCGAGTAGGAGAGCTCTCCTACTAAGCCCTTTATAAGGGCGTATCGGCTAAGTAGCGGTAGATACCGTTTTAAGGAAGATTCTTCCTTTGTGCGCTAGCCGCACCGTGCGTATACGCACCGGCTACATGTGGTAGCACTTGTAGTAAATCCTACACCTGTGTTGGTAGACTAAGGCATCCTATGCAAAGGATGAATCAGGACGATTGGTATAGTTTGACCCTCGTCCAGCAGGAAGCCTTTAAAAGGCTGTTACCCTTAATGGGTGACGAAGGCATGAATCTCCTAGTGGAGCAGGGCCTTGAGGCCGTAAAGGCAAGGGTCAATGCCCTCATCGCTCATGAGGCGAGTTGTAGTGGAGGTCGTTCCACGGGGGTGCGCCCTCCATTATCATTCAAAATAAAGGAATTCACCGGGGAGAAGGGTGAAAACCTTTACGTGTGGTTGCGAGAGGTCGAAACGGCCTTCGCCACAGCGAATGTGATCGCTGATCACTTGCAAGTGGGACTTGCATTGACCCATCTTACGGCAAAGCCCGTACATGGGCGTTTACGTGTTCGGAGTCAGTCACGGACGTGTTCCCAACCTGGGAGGTCCTTAAGCAGAAGCTTATGGACATGTACGCAACGCCTGATATGGTTTTCCAGAATCAACTGGCGTTTATGAGGTGCCGTCAGGGCACTAGGGACCTGGATACATATATCCAGTAACTTAAGACCCTGTTGGCAGGGATGTACGCGAAAGCGTATTCGGACGATGTGTCCATCCCCGTCTTCATGGGAGGCCTGAGAGAAGGGCCAGTACGTTCGGAATCGTTCCGATGCCGACCCCAATCCCTGGGGGGGGCGTTCAAGATGGCGTTCAACGTCGAGAGGAACTTCCGTTCCTCTAAGGTGGGGCCCGAACCCATGGACCTTAGTCAGGTCGAAGCGGAGTAGAAACCTCCCGCTAAGAGTCACTCTGACTTTTTTTCACAGAGCTTCGAGGCAGAGCTCTTAGATATGTTGCAGCGGCATGGGCCGCTGAGATGATTCCTGTGTGGGAGCACGGATCATCTGAGGAACAGATGTCCGAAAAATCCCCAGCGAGACACTCGCTACAAGGGACCAAGGGTGGGGAAAAAGCCCTTGCCCAAGCCGTCGGGAAACTACGGCTCCCAGTAGGTGCGGGGCGCCCTACTGGGGGACCCCTCAGTGCTGCTAAGCCCCAGGGTAGGGGACGACAGCACAAAGCCCCGAGGTAAGTGGTGCTTTCTAGCACCGAGTTGGTGTACCAGCCAGGTTTTCTGGTCGTCCTTGCGGACGTGAAAGGCTTTGATAAGCCTTGGAGAGTCTTGATAGACTCTGGAGCGTCTGAAAATTATATCAGACGGGCTTCTGTTGAGAAGAGTCGGCTGTATGCCGAGGCCCTAGAGGCACGTTCTCGTGACG
>CM047582.1:25877103-25911471 GCA_026184515.1 Peronosclerospora sorghi | reverse complement strand
GTTAGGTGAAAAGGGTCTTGCCTCGTCTGAGCCAACCCTGTCAAGTCTAGCTAAAGCTCGTTTACACCGTTACAGGTACTGTGACGGTCTGCTATTTTTATAGCACGAGCGCGGAGGACACTCCGCGGGCGGTAGTTCCTCATGATGAGGAACTGAAGTATAGAGTCCTCTTGAGGCACATGACGCCCCTACCGGGGGTCATTGAGGTCGGGATAAGACCTACAGCGCTTTAAGCGCTTTGTATTGGTGGCCCAGCATGTATAAGTGGGTCGGTGCGTATATACACACCTGTGAGACGTGTCATAGGGTTAAACCATCTTCAAGTTCAGCTGCGCCTTTGGAGAGCTTATCGGTTCCAACGGAGTGTTGGAAATCCATTAGCATGGATTTTATCTTCGGTTTTCCGAAGAATAAGGCCGGAAACACCGGCATTTTGGTCTTTGTAGACCGATTGAGCAAGATGGCTCACCTGTCGGTGGTTCCAGAGTCCATAGATGGACAAGGAACATCGAAAGTGTTCCTAGACCGTGTCTTTCTACAGCATGGTCTACACGATTCCGTTGTGTCGGATCGGGATCCCCGTTTTACGGGACAATTCTGGGGAGCGTTGTTTAAGGTGCTAGGCACCAAGCTCCTCATTTCCACTGCGGATCATCCGCAGACGGACGGTCAGACAGAACGCGTTAATCGCGTTGTGGAGGATATTCTCCGGAGTTTATGTCCGGATTCTCCAAAGAGTTGGAGTGAGTTGCTTCCGATGGTTGAATTTGCTATCAACAATTCGGTACATACATCTACGGGGATTACCCCGTTTTACGTGAACGGATTAGTGAATCCGAGGGTTCCGTTGACGCCACGTTTGTGTGGCCCAGTGCTTGAGGGGGGAGGATTCCCCGATGTCAGCCCTGTATCTGTGCGAAAGAACATCGATAAGTCCTTATCGACGCGCCTTAGTGTTTTACGACACGTCTGCGATGCCATGGCAGAAAGCCAAGACAAGCAGAAGGAGCAAGCGGACCGCAAGGGGAGGCGTAAAGAAAAGATATATCAAGTAAGAGAAAGTGTTTTATTAAACGCTAAAAATCTTCCTACACATGCAGTTTCAAATGTGTTGCACAATAAACTGCGCCCCAGGTTTGTGGGGCCCTTTAAGGTATTAGCCCGAAAGGGCTTGTCGTATACCTTAGACATCCCGAAGGCGATGCGTACGCATCCAACCTTCTATGTGGGTATGCTTAAGCCATACCAGAACCCTGAGGCGGGTCCCCTCTCGGAGGAGGGTGAGAAGCCGGATAGCCGAAAGGCGCGACAGGTCGGCACATCTCCGACAGGGTTGAAATACGAACCTGAAGCTCCGCAACTAGAGACTCGAGAGAGGCAAGCCGCCCCTCGATGCGTTCATTCGCACTCCCTTCGTTGCGGAGTCTCTCCTGAGCATCTTGGATGCGACGGCTGTGCCGATCACAGCGCTCGTGGAAGTCACGTCGCAATAGCGCGACCCCCTACTCCAGTGCTCGATACGGAGGGTACTCTACATTACTATGTGGAACGCCTGATGGCACGACGCCATCACCGGGATGAGACCCAATACCTGGTGAAGTGGAAAGGGTATCCACATTCCCAGAGCTCGTGGGAGTGCGAGACTTCCCTGCGGCAGGATTGCCGTGACGTCGTTGACGATTTCGAGCGGGAGAATCCCACTGAGAGTCAACGACCAAAGGGGCTGAAGAATCCCCTTCACTCCCAGTAGCTGGGAGTTTGCCGGAGGCAGATGCTGTGCTTGCATTGCTCTCCGGCACCACATCGAGAGCAGAGCGCGTATAATAGGATGCAGGTAATTGCCCTTGCACTTTGGCCTGAGCATAGGCTAAGCGTAGCGCCCTCTCTACCCGAACGTCGTGTTCGGAAAAGCTGTTGTACAGCGCATCGAGACTGGGGAGGCGTTTCTCCCCTTCCGCCCAGGCGCGTAATGCCTGTTCTGCGTCTTCGGCGCTTTCGTCCCTCAAGAGAACAAAGGGAATCTCGCGGATGATATCCACGAGTACACCGCGTGCCTGCTTCCCGAGGCGCGTCCGGTAGGACTTAACGGTATAATGTTTGGGCTTTAGTAGTCGGTCCCGGAGTTGGTTCCGACACGCAATTTCACGCGGCAGTATAGCCGCTGGACCAGGTATATAGGAGGCTAGACCCCTCTTGACCGCCTGCTTAGCCCTCTTTTGAGGGTCGCGAGATCCCTTCCGTGCCCGTACGGCACGTCGAGCCTCTTGAACCAAGGACGGTTTATTGGTGGTGGTCGCCTGTGGCAACCTGGAGGTATCACCCCTAGCGGGTAACGGTGGCGCACGAGTTGGTGCGTTTTCCCCACGTGTGGACAATGGGTTGGATGACCGACAGCGCCGTTCGGCGCTGTCAGCGTGGACAGCCGTTGGGGAGATCTCCCCAAGGGCATCCACTTCTAAGTTGTCGGACTAGTTTTCGTCCATATCACCACTGAAGGTGTACAATGGACAGCCAGAGGTACTGGCGTTGGACTTCTCCAACAAGATTTTGATTATTACGTAAGCAATAGTCCTGATGGGGGAGAATGTAACCGGGTTACATTTGAGTTACATTTGGTGTTGGTGTACATGAGTACACTACGGTTGAGGTCAGTATTGACCGGTTTGAAAGGTTTTGAACCATTGGTTATTTTAACCAAGCAGGGAAGGGGCCCTTGGTGTAGTGGTGTGTCAGCCATCCACGTGTCGGTACACAGGTGTGTACACTACATTTTAGCTAGGTACGAATTTGGAATATTCTACTTAGTATTACATATAGTTTATATTAGTTTAAATTAATTTAGGCTAATTACATATTAAAAATATTCAGTTTACATTTCACTCTAAAGTGCAGTCGCGCGACCTCGACCGGTCGCGCGTGCAGTGAGTGTCGTAGGTAAGAGGGATCCCTCCCTTTACTTACATCCCGTAAAGGGAATACAGCCGTTAAGGCTAAGTAGTAAACCAACCCGGGAAACTTGGCACCGAGTAGGAGAGCTCTCCTACTAAGCCCTTTATAAGGGCGTATCGGCCAAGTAGCGGTAGATACCGCTTTAAGGAAGAGTCTTCCTCTGTGCGCTAGCCGCACCGTGCGTATACGCACCGTCTACATTATCCGTACCTAATAATAGGTACTCAGATTCCTCCGTACACTACCTTATCTCTAAAAGTACGATATTATCAATGCTATAAACAAAAGTATACATGTACCGGTTTTTGGAACAAACCGCAATAATGAATATTTTAACATGCTCCATAAATTCAAAGAACACCACTTACAGTACGCTTGTAGTCTAAACTACGGTGGTATCCCTAAATATTCCCCGACGGACACGACTGGTGAGCAGATAATTATCGCAATTAACAACCTAATCACTTTCGCCCCGGTGTGGCCTCAATTCGAGCCCTCCACATTAAAGCCGTCTCTGTCCGTCGTATGCGTATATGTTGGAACATAGAGCTAATACATGACAACATTCAGAGATAACTCCACAACCAGCAATTTTATGACCACCGAAACGTCTTCCAGAACGTTACCGCAGACGTTGTAATAAATGCAGAGCCTCTGATGGTGAATTTTTCACATTCACTTCAATATCGTAAATTACTCCTAAAGATCTGAAAGCTCAATTCTTCACTTCTTGAGTAGTCTACGTGGGACTTTTCTGCCCTGGTGCATGTAATACAAACGAAGTAAGCCGTCGTCCTTAAAAGTGCACTCGTTGCCGCCATACCAGGTATAATTTTACCGCATTTTTTAATCAGACAGTAGCACGTCGCCTTGTTGTTCGAAGCGTATGAATTGCTACTAGGATCGAGATTATTCATATTCCGCCAACTTTGGTGTATACAAGCGTAACGGAAAAATATTTTTTTAATACTTACACACACCAAATGGGAATTATTATTTGCACGCCCCCCTCCCAAATATTAGGACCCTAAAAACAGCAAAAATAATTATTAGATACCGTGCGTATATACGAACCACAGATGACGTACTTTAGGATACTGGAGAAACAGCAAAAGTGATTCTGGCTTCTCAGGCAGCTGGGGAGCGTTGGAAGCACTTTCTTCAGCACATAAACAATTGTCTCCTCTTTGCATGCGACACAAGCGCCACAAGATCGAGGGCGTGATCCCTCGACATCGAGTCCATTGGAAAGAAACATAGTTGCAACCACGATGTCGAGTTTCTTGAAACATGGACTGATAGAATCTCAAGAAACGGAATTATGACAGAGAGCAGCAAATACAACAAGCGGAAATTTTAGCGGCTGCGAAACAGCAGCAAAAACTCAAGCGAAAGCAGCAACAAGAAGTGAAAGCTCAACAAGTGGCAAGGAAAAAGGAACGAGCAGCCCAGTGGAAAGAAGAACAGATTGAGAAACGACGAGCGCATGACCTACAAGTGAAGTTGGCAATGGATGTGACGAAACGAAAACAAACGCAATTGGAGGCCCAACAGAAAGTGATACGGGAATGACTAAGTGCGTGGCGAACAGAACGTGACTTGTCACCGGAGAAAATTGCTCGTAGAAATGCCAATATCCAGAAATTCATTCAAGAAGAACTGGATAAACAAGCGCAGCATGCACGGGAACAGAAGGAACGGGAACGGGAAGAATAGAGAGAGCGAGCAGAAGCGGGTATCGTGCAACAAGACACGGTTCGACTCAAGGAAGACAAAGATGGGGCCGAGACGTGGAGTGAGATTGCACACATGACAGCAAGATTCGAAGACTTCGAATACGAAGTGATGTTTGTAACAAAACGCCCCCTCGAGAGACCGATCGATGGATCGCGCTTCACCTTTATAATTTGATCGGACACCAGTTTAGGAAGTATGTGACATGAGTGGCCGAAACACACGATAATATCCGCTTTTGGAGCCACGCATATCCCGTACAAAAAGCAGTACATTCCTATCTAATAATTAGTTTTGCTGTTTTTAGGGTCCTTATATTTGGGGGGGGCGTGCAAATAGCAATTTTGGGCCGTGCAAATAGTAATTCCCACACCAAATTTATTATTTCTACACACGGGCGATCTTAATCCACCAATTTCTGTCGGAATGGCGCCTCTAGAACAGCCACTTCACCGTAATCATGCATTCACAGCCGTACCAAAACATGCTTTCAAGAGTTAGCGACGCGTTGGCTCGGGTCGTGAACACCGCCTTCCCGGCGACGTACGTAAATCGTCAGGCAGAATCTCCGGTGTGGCATGTAGGAGGTTTGTGTTGGAAGAGTTTGTATCCATTTTGGACTTTGCACTCTTCCGAATAGTGTAATCCCATTGGCTGTTCAGGTAAGCCATACATTTTATGCATATAATAGCGGTTACAAGATTAAGTTGCATTAGTACTGGATAGCTACTTAAGTAACCATACATAATAAACTTTACTTTCCTTTTTGCATTTATACAGTGAGCACACGCACTGAAATCTCTGTGGCTACTGCGCGACGCACGCCTCTTTGCATCTTCCGCTGATCCTCCCACGCTGAAACTTCGTCAGCAGGTGAGTATTGATCGCGGGAAGTGCACTCAACTATTTTTATTGAGTTTTAACAGGTTATGAGCCCAAGTTGCGTCAAGTAATCTCGTGGAGTTTTCTTGGTGATTGGAGTGTACCCTCTCGTGGATTTTTTTTTAGTTGTTACGATTCGTGGAGCTAGTGGAAAGTCACCTATCGAAAGACTAGTGATTGACGAACGTGACTGAAGTGTTTATATTAAGTTTATGATGTTTGACTCTGATGGAGATGATGTGCCCTACGTGGAGGAATTTCGGGCACTGGTGCGCGGCTTGAGGGAAGCGGCGAGAACTCTGAATAACCCAGATGCAGATCAGGCTAGACCAGCATCCCCGAAAAGATCCCCCAAACTTAAGAGGGAGGCCCCGGTGCGCATACCGCAGTCCGAGTTTCGGGAGAGTCTCCGGAATTACCGTCCGTTCGGTCAGTAGATGTCGATACACGACCTGGCCGAGGTCGAAGGGGTAGAAGCTGGTGCACAACAGTGCCCACAAGTATATGAAGCACCCCGCAGGTCGCCGGCTGCGGCGCAAGGTGCAGGCGGTGCCGGAGTGCCCGCCGCGCAGGGAAATGTACCTGTGCAACACACCAGGTACAAAATACATATACTAAGTATAGACAAGTTTTCAGGGCGCGAGCTGTATCCCGGTCTGGGTGCAGGCCTGTTTATGGAGGTGATTGAGATTGCAGAAATGACTTCTGGCTTCCAATGGAGCAAACGTTTAAAAGTCAACAAATTTGGCGAACATTTGGAAGGAACCGCCGCGGAGTACTATCGTACTAATGTTGCATGGTGGCGGCGGGTGTCACCAACACTGATCTACGGGATGGACCAAATGTGGCTGGGATTCAGAACGAATATATTCCATCATCAAGCTACCACCAGATTTGCTATGGAAAAAGGATGCGCGGCGCAGCTGGACGGAGCATTACTTATACCTAGTAGCTCTGGCTCGCGAAAGCGGGTCGAGTGAAAAGTTAATCGTGGAAAACATTTTCAAGTACGCCGCGCCGCGGCTGAAAGTGATGCGATGGCGAGGTATGATCTTAGAAGGGAGGACTACCTCAGCCATGTGGCGAAGCGGACCCAAGCATTTTGGTCGTTTTGCGTCAGCAGCACACCGATCGGCTTGTCGGCGATCGGATTGGTGGAAATCCAGGAGGCTTTTAAGCCTATAATGTGCAAGAGGTGTCAAGAACACGGATTTTGGTAAGTCACATGAGATTGCGTGTACCTACATATTTTCATGTTTGTACAAATTGGGGACCATAGGGGGTAGGGAGTTTAGTGTTGGTTTTGGTCTAGGGTGTTGTTTTGATTTTGCCTGCTAAGAGCGTTTTTGGTTTTACGTCTTAATTGTTGGGCCTTTAACTCAACCGGAGGTCGTTTTGCCTTGTACATCAGTAGCCTCTGCACGCCGCAGAGTGTTTGGGAGCGGAGGGTCAAGTAATCCCCTCCACTCATTATACCCGGCTGGGACGCGTTACAGACGCACTTGGCCCGCCGGAAGTCCCTCGACGGGAGTACACTTTGGTCGGCTTCCCAAGTTCAAGTTACGCACGTTTGGAACGTGTAAGCAAGTTTTTTGGATTGTTACGTGGATATATCGTTCGTGGAGTGTATCACGTTCTCATTTGGATCTCCCTATTGTATTATTGGAGTTTTATTCTCATATTGGTTGGGCTCTACGATCGATTGAGTGATCTGCCCTTTGGAGTATACTCACTCCAAGTATAAGTGGTCTACCCTTACCTAGGGTGAAGAGTTCCGCCCAGGGTACACCACCCAGCACGGTCTCTCACATTTAAACCACAAGTCAATTCCAAGCACCGATCCACCGAATGTGTTACCAGCCCATTCCATCGGGTACACAAGGTGATATGAAGAACAAATCGGACCAGGCGTCCTGTGCTGATGATCGGTCGTCTGCCAGCAGCGGACGATCGGATAGGATCGTGGGCGAAGGTTCGCGGGGCACCCCCCCCGTAAGTTGGACGGCTGGGCACGATGGTGGTCAGGTTCTCGACTCTACGGTGTTCGATTTTGAACTTGAATCCACCACAGCCATGCGCAAGAATTGATCCCTGGGATCAGGAACTGGAGGACGACGCCGGGAAGGCTAAGCCAGCCCTTAAGTTGCAGGCGCATGCCGCAACATCTGGTAAGGGGCGGCGCGTGTGCTACGCGTGCGGTGGCGAGGGGCATATACATAGGTATAGCCCCGAGAAGCATAAGAAGAATGGAAGTGATCGAATCCAAGGGCCGAGCCGTAGCGGCAGTGAAAAGTCGTCAAAGCGTTTCGTGCTTTCGATCATGGATACCACTATAGGTGCATATGTAAATGCATGTGGTAATGAAAGAGGCTTTGAAAATGTTTGGATCATTGACAGTGGTGCAAGTAGACACTTGGTGTCGAACGCAAATATGTTAGATGATGCAAAGGACTGTGGTCGTGATGATACTTTCGCCTTGCCGGATGGTGGCATCTTACAGGCGATGAAAGCCGGACGGCTTACGTTGCGGACGTGCGACAAAAGTGAAACGGTCGTTATCTTGACCGAAGTATACTTCGCACCGCAACTAGCCAGAAACTTAATTTCACTTGGCCGAATGCGTGAAAAGGGTTGCGCTATAGTCGATGATGGCAACAAGCTGCGGGTGATGATTAAAGGCGAAAAGCTTTTCGATGTGACGATGCATGGATCCGTTTTCATTGCCAAGTTGAGAGCTGAAAGGGCGAATAATTTTTCGAAGGATTTCGGCGACATGGTTTCCAATAGTGTGTCGGAAGACGTCGGTCCAGATGTCCACACTGGCAGCATGCACCACTTCCATATGCGCCTGGGTCACCTGACCTATGATACCATCGAAAGGTTGGCCAGGGACCCAAGATCTGGTATTGCTTTGACGGACACGAATAGGCCAAATTGACTTACGTGTGCCGAGGGGAAGGCAACCAGGAAGGTGCAATCGAAGGTGGATTCGGGCAGAAACTCCCCGATAGACCGCATCGGAGGTGTGATCTGCAATGACATCAAGGGTCCGATCACTCCCCGTGACAGGCGAGTCAATCGGTAATTGGCCGTCTTTGTGGACCATCACTCCAATTATGTATGGGTGTTTGCGGCGCGTACCAAGGACATGGCGGCAAGGATGTTCGGGCATTTCATCGCCTGGTTCGAAAAACGAGTTTTCGTGCAGAGTGCACGTATTGCGCACTGATGGCGGCGGAGAGTATTGGAACGTCGATCTGTTCTGCGAACAGACCGGTATCCACCGCCAAGTGACTGAACCAGGAAATCCTGACTCAAATGGCAAGGCGGAGAGAATGAACCGGACCATTTTCAACATGGTCCGATGCATGATATTGGGTCCGGTGTATCCCAAACATATTGGTCGTAGGCGGATGAGTATGCTGCGTACATACTCAACCGTACTCCGACAAGATCTAATATCGGGCGAATTTCGCCGCTGGAAGTGCTGACCGGCAAGCGACCGGCATTAAATGATATTGTGGTTTTCGGGTACCCGTGCATGGTTTGGCGGGACCCAAAGAAGAAAACGATGGCGAAGCACGCCTAGCGGGCCCTTATCCTAGGGAAGAGTGACGAAACAAAGGTTTCAAGGTGTTATTGCTGAAAGACAGGGTGGTCGTGGTGACGAGGCACGTCACCGAGATTGAAACGATCAGCCCTGAGACCATCGACAAAGTGACCAAGGTGTTGGAGATGAACACAACCAAGAACTGGAGGAAATGGCCGAATCGCGTTCGAGAGACACTGGTTTAAAAACGGCATGTTCAGGGCGCGAAAGTGACGGAACACCGGAGGATGTAACCAAGTCAAGACACGTCGAAAAAGCTGTGCAAGGCACTAGGAAGACGCTCAGGAAGTCGAAGAAGACGGCTAATCGGCAAGAATACGAAGCGTCGAGGTCCAAAAGAGCCGTTTAAAGTGATGAAACTCCGGAAAAAATTGTCGAAAACGACGAAAATGCGGAAATCGCTTTATGTGTGTACGCGGTTTGCGAGCCTGGTTTCGAGCCGCCAAGTAGTTCGATGATGCAACCATACCCAAAGAATTATCGTGAGGCGCACGGCGGCCCGCAGTCGAAGATGTGGAAACAGGTAGAGATGGAGGAGCTCAAAGCCCTCCAGGGATCTCTAAACGTGGGACTTCGTTCGCCGCCCTGAGGGCAAGGTACCTCTCCCGATAAAGTGGGTGTACAAGACGAAAGTCAGTGAAAACGGTTCGGTTGAGAGGTACAAGGCGAGGCTGGTCGCCAGAGGCGACAAGCAAGTTTTTGGCGCCGACTATTTTTTCACGTTTTCAACCGTTATGGAGTTGAATAACGTCAAGTTAATTCTCGTGTTGGCATAGTGTGGGGTAGCGGCACGCCATGGCAATGTGCCAAGTGCCTACCCCAAGGCAAAATCTGAAGACGACGTGGAAATTTACTTACAGGTGCCGCAAGTCATGGATATCACGATGGATAAATTGCGTGAATTCGGTGTGAAATCACCAAAGGAGATCACGCTAAAATTAAAGCGCAACCTGTATAGTTTGAAGCAGGCTGGGCGCTTGTGGCACCAATGCCTGTGTGAAACGCTAAAGAAGTTTGGATTTACGCAGTGTGTCACGGATACATGTATTTTCGTCAAGCACGAAGGAGCCGAAAAGTTCGTAGTCGGAGCATATGTTGACGACCTCCTGGTTACTGGAACCAGTGAGAGGATCGTGCAGAAATTCTTTGCAAACATGAAAGTTTTGGAATTGAAAGATTTGGGAAGTGTTATAAAGTTTCTGGGAGTCCGGATTCAAGGCGATCCGAGGAGTGGTTACGTGCTAGACCAAGAAAGCACAATCAAGGAAATACTGAAGATGAACAAGCTGGAAAAAATGAATCCAGCTCGCACCGGTGCTGACACCGGATGACGATAAGGGGTATCAAGAACTTCTGTTGGTGGAGCCGAAGGAGAATTTACCAAGTATCAAGCAATTTCAATCGCTCGTGGGCAGTCTGCTATGGGTTGCCCGGTGCACGCGTCTTGACATTTCGTTCGCCGTGCACCGAGCCACACGTAACACCCATGCACCCACGCTGGGCGATTACAAGGTTGCCAAGAGGATTCTCATGTACCTTAAGGGAACGAGCGATATCAAGTTGGTTTTAAAACATGATGATGATCTGTCTGTGCCGCTCCGGATTATGGTCTACAGCGATGCGGATTTCGCCACCGACAAGGTGGACCGGAAAAGTGTTTCGACGATGGTAATGTTATTGAATGAAGTTCTCGTAAGCTGGGCTTTCAAGAAGCAGACGGCGGTTGCATTGTCAACCACCGAAGCGTAATTTGTTGCAGCAGCCATGGGCGGAAAGGAGGCTCTAAGACTGCGAGAGCTGGTCGCTGAAATTGGTATGCATGCCAAGACGCCGCTCATGTTCCAGATGGAAAACCAAGCTGCGATAAGACAATTGGAAGATGAGGCAAGTGCAGCGAGTTCGAAGCACGTGGACATCAAGCTGAAATTTTTAAAGGACTATACCAAGAAGGGCATTGTTTTGGCAAGCCACGTGCTGAGCGAAGAGATGTTAGCAGAACTACTGATCAAGGACTTGGGAGCGCAGCGGATTCAAGTGTTGCGTGCAGCGCTAGTCCACAGTGATGGTGTCATAACCTCCTATCTTTCGGGAGGAGTGTTGGAATAGTGTGTATCCATTTTGGACTTTGCACTCTTCCGAATAGTGTAATCCCATTGGCTGTTCAGGTAAGCCATACATTTTATGCATATAATAGCGGTTACAAGATTAAGTTGCATTAGTACTGGATATCTACTTAAGTAACCATAAATAATATACTTTACTTTCCTTTTTGTATTTATATAGTGAGCACACGCACTGAACTCTCTGTGGATACTACGTGACGCACGCCTCTTTGCATATTCCGCTGAGCCTTCCACGCTGAAACTTCGTCAGCAGGTGAGTATTGATCGCGGAAAGTGCACTCAACTATTTTTATTGCGTTTTAACAGTTTGTGGGTGTGAAAATTGTGTGAACAAAGCGAACAAACCGATTATGGTCACGTGCGGGAGTGGTGTGGAAATAGTAAATGTGGGGTGTGAAATAATATTGCCCCTACCAAATAAAGCGTCTTTGACTATGAATAAGACTCCGCAATATTTCTGATACGCTAAGTAATCTCAGCAATAAGCAATAAAGCCGGGATGACAACTACATTAAAAAGAAAACACGTTCAACAGATATCCCACACGATGTTACCGTCGCGAGTCCTGTTTACACCGCTCTTTTTCGTACCTCCCTGTTTCTGGTCCCGAATTCTGAAAATCCTACTTCGTAACCGAAAATTCTTGTCATCTCACCATCGGGTAATACCGGTATTCCTCCCCATTTTCTCCCTTCGGCGCTCAGAAAATATACTTAGACTTAGCTGGTTAAATTTTTAGACCGGATAAATAGTTACAATAGTAGGTCACTAAATAGAAAACTTTCCGTATTTGCTACATAAAAAGATAGTTGAATTATTCACAAAACAGGGCTGGTTGAAATAGGTTTTAATGCATTAGGTTTTATTAGGTTTTCAATAAAACCTAAATGGTTTGAAGATAGGTTTTAATCAAGATTTTATAATGATGTGTGTCAACACTAGTTGAGAGAAGCAAATTTTGAATTGCAAGCCAAATCTCAAGATTTCTCCTGAAATCAGGCATCAATCACCAGATATTCTTGCCATTTCCCAACTTAATGACAACCAACATGAGCAGCAGTTCCAACAGGTGTGTCCCTAGCAATTCTTGGTGTGTCCCTAGCTGTAACAGAGTTACATTTTGGTTACATTTAGTTATGTTGTGAACGTAGGTACACTACGGTTGGGGTCAGTATTGACCGGTCCGAAAGGTTTGGACCTATTGGTTATTTTAACCAATCAGGGCAGGAGCCCTTGGTGGAGGCGTGACAGCCTGCCACGTGTTGGTACACAGGTGTGTACATTACATTTCGGCTAGGTACGAATGGAGTAAGTACTACTTAGTATTACATATAGTTTACATTAGTTTAATTAATTTAGGCTAATTACATATGATATATATATATATTCAGTTTCAAAACACACTAATCTAGCTAGACGCACGACCTCGACCGGTCGCGCGTGCTGTGAGTGTTTGTAGCCAAAGGGAATACCTCCCTTAGCTACTCCCTTTCTAATGGAAGCCTTGTTTCAAGGCGTTAGTTAGCTCTAACTGGTAAACGAAGGGAAATCGTGGCCCCGAGTAAGAGAGATCTCTCTTACTAAGCCCTTTTATAAGGGCGTATCGGCTAAGTAGCGGCACATCGCCGCGTAAGGAAAGTCTTCCTCTGTGCGCTAGCCGCACCGTGCGTGTACGCACCGGATACACTAGCGGTGGCCTTTGGTTTTTCACTACATAATGGTTTTCCAAACTCCTTTTCAAATAGTATCCTAGTTTAGCCCTTTTAGTTTTATGTAGGATTTGCACAGGTTTTTCATCCATGTATCTTGGCTTTGCGGTCTGCTCATAATGTGTTTGCTCAGGAGCCACACGTCATTGCTCTATATACCTGTCAGGTGCCTGTGTAAGTTGTATAAACTGTGAAACTTAGATTTGAGTTCAGGTTTTATTAGGTTTTATTCAAACCTAAAATCCGGTTTCAAAATTTTTAGGTTTAATTCAGCCCTGGCACAAAAGCGGGTGATCGCCTTGAAGCTTCCCCAATGACAACATTATCTAGTTCCTCGTCCTTTTGAATTCGCTAAAGGGACGTTTATTATAGATAATTTGGATCTCCGAATGTTCACCTTTAATCTGAAATTGAGTTGTAGTACCATCACTAAGACAAATAAAATTCATATTTGGACAAAATTATCATTAATAATCTTATGTCCAATGCTTCATAGGCTTAAGAAAATCCAGTAACAAAACTCAACCACTTGACTTCCCACTTACCCTAACCCCCTTTTTGCCTTGCTGTAAAATATGTAGCATCAAACCTACTACGCGATCCATCCGGTGACCGTGAACAAGGAATCTCCCTCCATCCTACCGAGAAAGTATCGAAGACACACTGCTATAAAAGTTTCGCAATTTTTTTTAACTTGGATGTACTGATGAAATTGGACGATAGTACATCGCGTTATCGGAGTCGCCTTCTTTTCTAAGAGGATAATAACTGCTTTCACGAAAGAATCTGGTAACATCGCTCCTTGAAGCATGTCATTACAAACTACCACCAAATGATCCATAATAATTTGGGGACAGGACGGACTAAACAATGATCCTATAAAATCATTGTTTAGTCCGTCCTGGCCCGACGTGCGGCATTGTAATTTCCAGATTGCCTGAAAAACATAATCCACCTTGACTGGTGCAAGTGGATCTGCATTATCCCGGCTTAAGACATGCCGTGTTTGAGGAATTGTAAAAAAAAACATCCATGTTCTTGCTTAATGTTGCTTATCTTTCTTGTCTATGAAGATCCAAAAACTGGTACCAAAATATCGCGAATCTTTTTGGGGATGCTGGTGTTTCTATAACAATTCTGGTCCGTACCTAAAGCGTTCTGGAGACCCTTTCTTTCCCCTCCTACCACTATTATTTTAACAGACATCTAATTTTTATCGGTAGAGGAAGTCTCCGGCCCTAGGTGACTTTTTTTTTGTGAGATAAATGTCTCCCGCTAGTAAAATTTGTGACATCGACGTTGAATTGTTAAATAATGGATTCTTAGGATTCCTTACCTTTCAACGCCTTCTTTTATCTAATCGCCGTTGGATGAAAATGTGCTACATTCTCCTACAAGGGTACCTAAGTGCTGGTACGCTGTATCTGTGCAACCTTGAGCCCTCTATTTTAGCGATTATCCCTTCTTTGACGTGACTGATTCCCCACGTCGGTACACGTAACCGCCTCGTTTGATTGGTCTGCTTACTTACCGTGTGTTAGTTCTCTGAAGTACAAAAGGACTGTAACATGGTCAGAGGGAGGTAATGGCTTGTACACGACCACTTCCAAGGGGTATGTACATCATGTTGCGTATTCTTACCTTTCGTCATGTTGTAGTCGTAATACACTTTTATATAATACACTTCCCCTTAGCGTGTAGTATCCACATGAATATGCGTAATCAATCAGTAAATGCCTATGCCAAATTAATCGAAAACTCCACTTGTATCCACTCCACTAATAACTAATGCCTAACGTGAAACCTACTGTCTTATCACACGACCACTTGTTGGTCCAAAGTAACAATGCTCGCAAAAGTAGCGTGCGCGACATTAACGCCAGTTTACTAAAAGAAGAAAATGTAAAAGTGATATATTTTTACTAGACTAAATTATAGTCCGTCAAAAATAGATTCAAACCTACGCGCCCCCGTGTCCCTTTGGGCTCATAACCTACAAGCAAAGATGCAAGGCAGTGCTCCCTGCCAGGATCAAACTGGCGACCTTCAGATTATGAGACTGACGCTCTACCAACTGAGCCAAAGGAGCTTCACTTCACTACTCGGTACACCTCGGTAGACCTAGGTCTACCGAGGTAGTGAAGGCTAGCAGGCAGTCTGTGGGCGCAGAGCATGCTTCAAGCTTGTAGATTGGATTGCAAAAAGTGCGTTCGTGAGCCCAAAAGAAGTATTCTAGTTGTGGAGAAGTGGTGATAGTCTGATGAAGTGAAGCTCCTTTGGCTCAGTTGGTAGAGCGTCAGTCTCATAATCTGAAGGTCGCCAGTTCGATCCTGGCAGGGAGAACTGCCTTGCATCTTTGCTTGTAAGTCCTTCCTCACTCGCCAACTACGCTATTCTTGCGTTCCATCATTACTTTCAGCATTATGCGCCGAACCAATGATGTGCTGACGTTGTCGCACAAATAAAGTGGGAAGCTTGAAAGCTTTGCTGGCTCGGACAAGTCGACTAGGTCTACCGAGGTAGTGAAGGCTAGCAGGCAGTCTGTGGGCGCAGAGCATGCTTCAAGCTTGTAGATTGGATTGCAAACAAAATTATAAAATTTGTGTACACCTATTTTCTGCACTTGCGCGGTGATGCATCATACCTGGAATATCAAAACGCTTCGGCTCATCTGCATATTCCAACACCCCTTCTCATCAGTGCACTCCGAAAACAGGTTCCACTTAGTGTTCCACCAAACCAATGTTGGTCCTCATCTCCTCTAAACTTGGTGTCGCCAATGCCTTTGTAAACATGTCTGCAATCCTTTCTTTAGCTCCCTTGAAACGCACTTCAATTCGTCCATCCAGTTGCTTCGAAACCAGAAACTTGATACGAACGTCCGCATGCTTCATCTTGGCTGAGTTATTTTCGCCTTCCAAAAATTTTATCGCCGCTTGATTGTCCGAATAGAGTATCATCGGCAACTTAAGCTTCAATCCAATTTCCTTCAGCAACTGGAACACTCCAAACATTTCACATTCCACTTGGGAGGCCGCATAAAACTCTGCCTCCATCGACGACAGTGAAACGCATCCTTGCCGTTTGCAAATCCAATATAAAATCATTCCATCCATCGTGTTTATGCCACCTGTCACAGATTTTCAGTCCATCTTGCATCCAGCGTTGTCTGTGTCACTGTATGTCACCAATTCAAATCCATCTTCGTTTACAACTTTCCTGGATTCTTCTATCTTCAACTTCATTTGTTTCGTCTCCTTTCAGATATCTGAGAATACGTTTTGCCAAACTCCAATCCAGAACCTTCGGTGCATGTGTCTGCCGCGTCGCCCGATGTACCGCGAGAACAATGTCAGGCCTAGTGCATCCCGCTATTCACAGGAGGGATCCAACAAATTATTGGAAATCCCTAACTGCAGGCGATCCGTCACTAGGCTTAACCGGCAGATCGACTTGGTTCTCCATGCAAATATCTTCGTAGTTGCCTCCAGTCGGTTTCTTCACAGAATTCGCGCCGTTAATCCATGCTCATCCACGAGACAGCTTATCATAAGTTCTTGATCGATATAATAACCTTCATCTGCATCGTATGTCACCCTCATACCTAGAAACTTTGATTTCTCTCCGAGATCCTTAATGTCCAGCATCTTAATGTCTTCAATGGTTGTCACCAGTTCTTGTTGCGTTCCCGTGACCAATAGGTCATCAACGTAAACACCTACCATCACAATATTCACTCTATCCCGCTTGATGTACAAACATAAGTCAATGAAACTCTGCGAGAAATCCAACTTCGGTAATTTATCGTGTAGCAATCTGTTCCACAAACGGCCCGCCTGTTTGAGTCCATATAAAGTCTTCCTGAGATTCAAACCAGTTCGTTGACGCTTTCAACCTTGAACTTCATCAAATATTCCTGCTTTAATTCCATTCCCCTAGGAATATAAAGATAAATATCATGTTCTTGCTCCAGTGCCTTCACGCAGGCGTTTGAAATGTCGTCATTCTTCGCCCTCACGTTCCACCTTCTCGCCAAACCCAATATAATCTTGACAGTTCCCATATCCATAACCGCTGCAAACGTAAGTTCATAGTCCACTCCAATGAGTTGTTCATTTCCTCACGCGACCAGCCGTGCCTTGTACCTTTCCACGCTACCGTTAGCATCTGTCTTGGTCTTGAATACCCATTTCGTAAGCAGTGGTCTGCATCCATTAGGTTTCTTCGTAATATTCCATACTTCGTTTCATCGCACCCGCTCCTTCTATGTCTCCATCGCTTCCATCCAGGTAAAAACGCCGTACTTGTTGGTGCTGCGTGTCGTCTAAGGTCTCCACGTTCATGATGTGCTTTGTGACGACCACATTTCGATCTTGCTTCAGGAACACCTTGTATCCTTTAACTTCCTCGCTTTTTCCCAATAATCAGACCAACTTGGGCTCTATGTGCCATCGAATCCTTCCCTGGGTTCCGGTACACCGTACACGGAGACTCAAACGCACCGATTTCTCCGAGTCGCGGCTTCTTGCCTGTTAACATCTCGATCGGTGACATCTGCCTTGGATTTGCGCTTGTAGGGCTTCTATTCAATATAAACACCGCGTAGTCTACCGCATCACCCCAGAACAACAGATTTAATTCACACAAGAAAGGCATACATCGCGCCATGTTCATAATCGTCCTATGCATCCTTTCAGACTTGACGTTGCTTGCTTGATTACCTGCTTTACTTAGTTGCCGTCCAATGCCTGTGCTCTTGCAAAAGTGGTTCAATTTTTTGTATTCAGCACCTCCATCTATTCTAAAAACTTGCACTCAATTTTTTTCTAAAAAACTCGATAAAATGCTCGAACTTCTTTCCCGCCAAGGCCTTAGTCTTCGCTAAAAATAATCAACGTAGTTTGTCTTGTGATCCACAAAATTCACCATATACCTGTTGCCGAGACTATCCTTCGGCGTGAACGGACCCTTCAGGTCCGAACACATCACGCAGCCACCAAACCTGTTGATGGTTGAATTCTCCCCGTTGTCCGTCTTCACTTGATTCCCCTTTGTTTGCTTACCCTGTGCACAGGTAAGACAATTCATCCGCTTGGTGTCCGTAAGATCAATCCCAGAGCCTGGATACTTCGCGAGTCTTTCAATAACGTCATAACTCAGATGAACCATACGTGAATGAAAATGCATCATTGATCCCCGCTGAACGTCATTATTTTTTCTTATTTATTCTTCATTCACTTCTATCGCCGCCATGACGATCGTACGTTAACCGTTAAGACCTTGTTAACTTTCTCCACGTCAAATATTCTTTTCCCATTCGCTTGGTGCTTGATCACTCTTCGACTTCCCACGTAAGCTAAGATTTATCTCTTCTCTTCCAAGAACCCATATGAGAGTATATTACGCGCTAAATTCTCCACGTAATAGACATTTTCAACCTTAATGAGACGTTCCACTCCTACACAGCTGAAGTAAGTCTGTGTGGTGGAGCGGCTAATCAAAGCTTTTGACGCTTGATCAGGCGATACCACGGCGCCCGGACTGCCGACTAACGAAGGGGGCCCTCCGGTTGGCCTGGACTTCTTGTGTTTCTGCTCACCTTGTGTACCCGACGGATTAGGCGTGGGTCGCTCTCCAGGTGGCGGGGATGTAAACACGGCAATTCCTTGATGCAAGATTGGGGAACTTGTAATGAGTTGATTGAGGTGCTGATCAGACGTGATCCGGTGTAATAGAGCTCGAATCAGGTGCGAACAGGCTTGATCAGCAGTGATCAGGCTTGGGCAGGCACCCAAAGTCGTTGATCAGCTGTGATCAGACTTGATCAGGCTTGATCAGGCACTAAAAGTAGTTGAACGGCTGAGATCCGACTTGATCAGGTTTGACCAGGCACCAAAAGTTGTTGATCAGCTGAGATCAGACTTGATCAGGCTTGATAAGGCACCAAAAGTAGCTTATCAGCGGTGATCAGACTTGATTAGGTGCCAAAAGTCGCTCAGGTTCAAGTGGGTGCGATCTGCGAATTGTTGATCGCGGGTCACGAGTTGCAGAGTGTCGATCAGGTGTTGATCGGCGAAGGGGGTACTTGATCAGGCAGTGGAAGTCTGTCTTCACTGCCTGATCACGGAGCCTGTGGAGTCTTCAACAGCTAAAGGAACACCCAAATATCTGTATTCCTAGCCTAGACCTACGAGGAGGGGGTAAATTTCACTTAATCCACCTAGAGTTCCCGTGGGGCGCTTACAGCAGCCGAACGCTAGGGTCCAAACGCGAACCAAACGTGGAGAGATGAGAACACTGCTCATTCACACTCTCAAAACCAAAAAACCTTTACTGAAGAACCGCTGACACAGCGGGCGGAGTTGCGGAGTGAGTTCTCAACACTCTACGTCTGCCGGTGGGCCAAAAATGCACAAAGTGCTCCCTCCCGGGACGTAGAGGTGTATACTAATAAGGGAGGCGCAAAGGTGCCGTACCTGTAGGGTCCAAAGGGGTTGAACGCAAAAGGAAAACTTTATGATTGCTTATTTCCTAAGAACTACCGATTTCCTAATATCCACCAATCAGAACTACCCGTTCCAGCGTCCTCCGTCGACCAGTCGAGCCTGATTTGTCCGTCGTCTGTCGCCGCTCGTCGATGTTCGCGGAGTACCTGTACGTAATCTTCCCATCTTCCTATGCTCTTTCTTTGTCCTGACTATGTGCACCACGGTTGTACACGCGACTGTATACGCCGTGGTACCCACAATCCTATACGATTACGTACCGATTCTGACCGTAATTGCCCCCCCCCTAAATCAGGCCCTATAATAAGGCCCTATAATAAGGCCTTATAATAAGGCCCGTTATTGGACCCAATTCTAACACGCTTTACGACAGTCGCCCCTGATCCTCGTCCCATCCGTACAGCGGTTGGGGCGAGGGTCGATCATGCCGTTTGATATCGTGGATCATGTTACCATTGGTCGGCTTGTCCACCATGACGTCATCGGCCAGGTGATAATCACCCATCAATCTGCTTGTCCTTTCTCCCGCCTATCAGGTCCCGTTCTATCAGGCTGTTGCCGTTAGTGGTACGCCCCTCGCGATCTAGCGATCACCCTTCACCATCCGTGTCATCTGCGATCAAGCTGTCTCGATCAGGCATTCCTGCATTTCCATCATGCAAGCGATAACGGACGGCACCCCGACAAACACCACCGACACTCCTGTCCTGGATCGGGCTGCAGCTGATCATGCGATCGCTGCTATCAATCGGGCTTACAGTTTGCAAGAGGCCCTACACGCGCGTGATGATCAGATCGCCACGTTATCTGAATCGCTCGCGATGAGTGAAGACACGGTCGCGATGCTTCGGCAGCAGCTCTCTCGCGCCAAATGCGCTGTGGTGGAGCGAGATGTCGCGATCAAGCGGGAAGCCTTCGACCAGCTCAAGCCACTGCGTGATTTCGTCTATACCACCGTCAATGATCTCCAGACGAAGTTGAAGACCATTGAAAGCGCTATGGCCAATCAAGAAAAACTCATGGTCGATCAACGCGCACAGATCCGGGATCTGGAAGGCCGTTATGCCCGTGATAGGTATCTGCAATCGGTGCATGAAGACACCATCTCTGATCAAACACGGGAGTTGGATCAACTTCAACAGAGCCTAGCCAAGTTACAAGAAGAACGCGATCGGGCTGCCTCTGGGAGTCAGCGCTTGTTCGAACAGGTGCTCAGGCTCACTGCCGAGGTTGATAGGCGCAAACACCAGTATCATCGCCTTCGAAAGAAAAACAAATCCAATTGCCTGAAGATGGACAATGCCATCACCTTGTCTCGCAATATCCATAGTAAACACATCACCTCAAGCCATTTATCGCTTCTTCATCCATTGTGAGTTTCGTCAATCATCTTTCTTCAATCGGTAATTCTTCGATCGTAAGTCATGACCAGTCTGTCGATCACACATTAGTTGGTCTCTTCGGCCACTTGCATCACGTCAAACCGATGTCTGTTGATCATTTTCCTCTCGAAGACCTTGATCAGAGCATCACAGTTTAAGTCTGCCTCGTCTACCCACGACGGCTCAGCATAACCTTTCCAGTAAACTTGATATTCGCTTAACGTTCTTCCATATCTAGTCTTTCGACCTGATCGGACATCGGTGATACGATCAACTTCAAATTCATCTGGATCTAGCGTCCTTTCCCAGCTGTCCTAAGGTAACAAAGCTTCATCGAAGTGGAAACTCCCCTCTATCCCAGCTGTTAGTGCCGTAGTAGGGCGATCTGTAAATTCCTTGACCAATTTCAACTTGGACAGATGCACTACTGGGAACATACGATAGTCGGTGGCAGCCGTAACCAGTCTCGCCGCATGATTACCGATTACCTCATCGACTCTGAAGGATCCATGCCACATGTGCGCCAGTTTCTTCGCGAACCCTTCTTTCACCCGATCAAGGTATAACCAGACCCTTGATCCAGCTTCGATCTTGTGTGGTGTCACTTGACCATTGTGCTTTTCATCTCGCTCAGCCACCGCTTGATGCAATCGAGCGCTCACTTGATCACGGGCGTAACACTAGTCCTTTTGCAGCTTATATCTCCACCGGCGAGCATCCCGGTCTTTACGCCGAATTCCGCCCAGTTGCAATGTCGATTCCAACGATGATCGTGGGTCCCACCCATACGCCAAATAAAATGGTGTTTCACCACGAATACGATCGGGGTTTGAGTTCAGCGCGAATACCAGCCGCTCTGCATACAAGCTCCAATCTTATGGCCGGCATCTGATACATACATCTTGATTGCTCGCGTGATCGTCTGCACCGTCCTCTCCGCCTTACAATTCGCCTGTGGACGGTATGCCATAGTGGAACTTGACGTTGTCCCACGATTTATTGAACGCGCGAAATACTTCCGACATAAAACCTGGGTCACGATCGTGCCGGATCACTTCGCTAGCCCCGAATCGTCGAAACACACACTCTTCATAATTTTCGGCAACTTTCTGCGCTGTGCGGGACGATCCAGCTTTCGCGATCACCATACTGTGGTGGAGTCAAGTTCGAAATCGAATACATTTGTATCGACAACGTGATCACCACCATCGTGCCCAGCCTTCCAACTTACGGGGGAGGGGGATATCCCGCGGACCTCCATTCGAAATCTGGTCCGATCGTCCGCTGCTGGCAGACGACCGGTCATCATCCAGAGACACTTGGTCCAATTCACTTAAGACCATCTCACCTTGTGTACCCATTGGAGTGGGCTAGTTAACACTCGGTGGATCGGGATCGCAGATCGATTTGATTCGGTCTTGAATATGAGACCGTGCTGGCTAAGTGTACCTAGGGCGGAACTCTTCACCCCAGGTACGTACAGACCAGAAACACTTCCGAAAGATAGATTCCAATAGGTCGATCGTCCAAACGATCTAGAACTGACCAATACGAAATAATAGAGGGTAGACCAATCAACCGGTCTAGCCCCTGACCAATATGAGAGAAGACCAAAACCGGTCTAAACTCCAACCAATGTTAAAATGATTCAAATATGTCCACGTGAAGACCCAATATGCCCGTGAACTCCACAAACGATATCTCCACGTAAAGACCAATCCAGTGAATAGCACGTTCCAAACGTACTTGACTTAAAGTGTCGAGATCGCCAAATCGTACTCCCGTCGAGGGACTTCCGGTGGCCAAACTGCGCGTGCGGCGCGTCCAGACCGGGTATACTAGGCGAGAGGGGATAATTCAACCCTCTGCCCCCAAACACTCCGAGGTGGGCGGAGGCGAATAATGTACGTAAAAAGAGAACGGCGACCCCTTGCTGTGGTATAGACCAAGACCAAAGGACTTCTACTTAGAAAAATCCTGCAACCAAAAGAATTCTACTTTTTTAGGCAAATCCACAACTAACCAATAATACTACCTCCCTATGGTCCCTAATGTACCCACACAAATTATGTAAAATACCCGAAGTCAGGTGACTCACCCAAGACCAGCGTTCTTGATACTCCTTGAATTTGATAGGCTAAAAAGCCCCCCTTGTTTAGACCAATCCGAAATTCGACCAACTGCCTTGACCAAAAGTGACCAAATTTGTGGTACACTTCACCACAGCCGCCCCTGAGTCTGACCGTGTCGCACAACGATAACGGTCTGACCTCACCCATCACTTGACCAACTGGACCTTGGTCACTCACACTTCTTCACCATGGACCATACATCTTCGACACCTGCGTCAGGTACTGCCTTTACTGCACTCGATCTTCTTATTCTTCGCTTTGACGCTTGTTCTTGTTGTTCTTGCAGAAACTCTATGCGCCGAGTCGCCCCACATTGCTTCACCTGTTTGGTAGGCCCGGTCTGACATCCCACGTAACTCTCATGCACTTCAAACATCGGAAGGGTGTCAGGCTGAAGCCGACACGTGGATGCAGGATATGCTCGCAGAGAACACGCGTCTCAGGACCCAGGTGGCCCACCAGGAAACACGAGGTGCGCATCTTTGGTCTTTATCTTGTACTCTTCTTGACCCTCGTTTGTCTTCAGCTGTCATCCCTCCCAGCGTCGTCAAGGCAATAGGTGCCTTTCTTGATGCCGATAGGCAGTGCGACGATCATGTTGGCCAGCTTCGACCAATTTTAGAGCAGCTGGTAAGCGCGCGTCATGAGCTGTCCCGTCTGGAGGCTCATCAGTCCCATCTCCGGGATCAACTTGCACTTGTTCGTCGGCAGCAGCTGGACGGACAGTTTGACGCGACTTCACTGCGCATGCAAGGCGACGACCTCGCGCGACGCATCGCCGAGTTGCAAATTGCGATTCAAGACCATACCGGGAAGGTCCGGTCCTGTCAAGACAGGTCCGACGCTTGGACGCAAGATTCGGGTCGTCGTCAGGTGGCACTAGACCAGTGCCGCCAGCGCTTAATGAACTTGCTACCTCCGTGTTCGACTGCTTCCTCCAGCGTAGATTGGTCCGCATCGGCAACCTTAGTCGCCTCGGGGCAATACCAAGACCGCTTGAAGCAGGACAAAGACCGCTTGAAGCAGGACCAAGACCGACATCGTTCATTGGCTGATATTCAGCAGCCCGAAATTGCACAAAAATAGAAGAAGCGCGCGGACGCGCCGGGTAGCTCGAGGGCGCGGGGCACTGCGCGCGAACCCAGACTCGAGGGGAAGCGTGCAGTGCCTCATAAGAGAGCCAAGACACAGGCGCTTCTTATGGACTTGGACTCGGACATGGACGAAATCTACAGCCCCACGGAAAGTCGAGCGCCCTCGCGCCGTACTGCAAGTCGCATCCAGCACACAGGGGTCTCGTCTGAGGAGGACTCCAGCGAAGGGTCCGGCGATTCCGAGCTCAATATCCCCATCCAGTCCAAGTCACGAACGAATTTGCGTGACAGTTTCGTCCAAGTGGCGTCGACAGTAGGGTCAGAGCAGAAGACCGGTCTGCCAAGTGACGCTGCACCAGTATCGACATCCGCGACGCCGGCACCTTCGGTTCCCCCCGGGACATCCGGCTTCACAAGTACGCCCTATTAAAGAAAATGGCGATGACACCAGCTCCCTTCCGCCGCGGACGTTTGAAGTCACTTGGCCGTGGTCGTCGGGGCAAATCGGCTGTTTGCGCCGGTCTACCCTGACCAAGCAGCTTCTGACCCGGTCTTTCTCTCGTCCGGACTCCTGGCTTTTTCCACCGGTCAAGAAAACCCCTGCCGCGTCTGCATGAAGGGCGGACCTGATTACGTCGGCGCAGATCTCCCGCCTGTACAGCGATGAACCATGGAAAATCTTCGAACACTCCAGGATAGGACTTGTGTTCCACTTGACTCCATGGATCGGCACTTTGCTAGGCCGGGTGAAGGATTTCAACAGGATCCACGGCCAAGCAATTTGGGAAGCGTCCCACTACTTGGTGCTTCCTCCCGACCGGGTGCGACAAGATCCGGTCCTGGCGACGTTCCAGAGCAAGCGCAGGCGACGTCGAATTCGAGCGGGCGAGGCTTGGCAATCCCTGTGCCAGTACATTTTGGACGGGATGCGAGCTCGCGAGTGTGACGTCGACGTGTTCTTGTACCCGGTGTTCCTCCACATGACAAGGCGTCGCGTTGAGAATACCAGACTGCTGGCCGACGACGGCACATGGTACCCCGGTCTTGATTGCGCTGAGCCGGTCGCGGCAGTAACGTTCATCGAAATCAAATCTTTTTTCTTCGTCTACCAGACAGGGAGTTTTGGGTCGACCAGGAAATTCTCGTACCAGCTTCAACTTGGACACATGCACGATCGGGAAGACCTTGTAATCTGTACCAGTTGTTACTAGACGGGCAGCGTGCTCACCGATCAGCTCGGCAACACGGAAAGGGCCGTGCCACATGTGAGCCAGCTCTTCGCATAGCCCACTTTCACTCGGTCTAGGTATAGCCATAACCTCGCCCCTGGTTCTATACCGTGGGGTCGGACCTGGTCATTGGTCCGGTCTGCCCGGTCTTGTGTGGCCTGACGCAGCTTTTCGTTGACGACTTCTTTTGCATGCTGGTAGTGTTTCTGGACCTGCATGCGCCAGCGTCGAGCATCGCGATCGCGGGTCCGGGTGCAACCGATAGGTATCGCAGCTTCCAGTGTCGACCGAGGGTCCCATCCATATGTCAGATAAAAAGGCGTTTCTCCTCGGACCCGATCGGTCGACGAGTTGAGTGCAAACACCAGCCTTTCTGCATACTCGTCCCAATCTCGCTGGTCTGGGTCAACAACGTACATCTTGATCGCCCTCGTTATGGTCTGCGTTCCGCCGATCCATTTGCTTGCGGACGATAGGCCATCGTCGCACTCTGTTTCTGGCCCAGCATGTTATTGACTAAAGTTAATGAAAACAATTTTCCCAGCATGTTATTGAACGACCGGAACACATCGGCCATAAAACCGGGTTCCCGATCGTGCCTGATGACCTCGCTGGCGCCGAATCTTCGGAACACACATTCTTCGTAGCTCTGGGCGATCTGCTCCGCAGACCGAGATGCACTTGCCTTCGCAATAACTAGACCAGTGAACAGGTCTACCCATATCAGCAGCTCATTGTTGCCGCGCTTCAATCTAGGTAGTGACGGTATGTGGTCCATCGCTATGACCTGGAAAGGGTAGGTAGCTTCGACATTTCCGGGCGATCACCCCTTGATTACCGGTCTACCCTTTCCGGTCTCGCAATCCGTGCAACAGCCCACATATTTCTGCACACTGCGGAAAAGACCTCTCCAGTGGAAGTGGGACCTGATCTTGTGATAGGTCCTGCCTATACCCTGATGTCCCCCTTATAGACTCACGTGATAGTAATGAACGACATACGGTTGTAGCAACTCGGGGATCACTAATTTCGCCAATCGGTCCCGGTCTGTACTGCCTTGGTCGGCATCGCGGCAGTAATACAATAATCCATTATCATCCACTTCGTATCTATCCGCGATCTTGATGCACTCTTTCGCTTGATCGTTCGTCAACTTGGACAGTTCACCACGCAGGTAGGTCTTCAGGTTCATAATCCATTCTTCTTCGTCCTGCGCCTTGACGATCCGTTCCATCCTGAAGTGTTGCACTGCATATTCGTTCAAACTTTCCTTCGGGAACGGTCGGCGAGACTTCTGAGCTTTCGATCTAGTCGCGATCATCACATGCACCTGGACTGGGGCGTTCTTGGGTCCTATCACTTCTGGGAGCCTGTTTATATTCACCAATTCATCCAGAACGGCCTTCTCGGTGATCGTAGCCCCGGTCTGGTCTTGCATGGCCTTGGTCGCGAGGTAGTCGGCGCTTCTGTTCCAGTCCCGTTTCACGTGCAATAGCTCGTGGTTGGGGTGGTCCTTCAATGCCTTCATTACTCGATCATTTAGCGTCCTTAGTCGTGGAGCCTTGCAGTCGATCTCTCCGGTGATCTGCCTGATCACTAGGCTGGAGTCACCACATATGATTACTCGCCCCTTCTCTTGCGACGACAGCAGGTCCAGACATAGAAGTAGACCTCGGTACTCCGCCTCGTTAACAGTAATATCCGGCGTGAAATCGGCAGCGGCTGCAACTATAGACCATTGTGGAAACTTCCACAATATGGCACTATAGGCGCCGACCTTCTTCTTCACGCTTGCCGATACGTCAAAACTTAAGACCAAGAGCTCTTCATCATGGTCGACGGTCGGTGACGGTCTCGAAACTGACTGCCGAGGTTGCTTCCTCGGGGCAATCGCTATCAATGCCTCGTCCACTTCATACCGAGGGGTGATACTGGCAGATAATGCGCCCAATATCTCTTCCTCGCCCCTGGTGTACTTAACGACCTCGAGGGTCCACTGCGACAAGACCGCCGACCATCTGTCTAGACGTCCGTCCATCCCATTGGGTGATAATAGCCAGGACAAAGTAGACCGTCTTGACAGGACCTTTATAGGTCGGCCGACCAGCAGGTTGTAACACACATCCAGAATTCGTAGCAACGCCAGAACTTCTTTCTCGACAATTCCATAGTTCACTTCATTTGGTTTTAGCGTCCGGCTCGTAAACGTGACTGGATGATACACACCATCGTGATCTCGCACTAAAGTGGCCGAGATAGCCCACTTACTGGCATATACAATAATGGTCAGCACTTTTTCGGGAGCGAAATGCTTGAGAATCGGTGCCGTCGCCATCTTAACCTTCAACATACCAAAGGCAAACTGTGCACGCTTCATATGATCTTCGGCCTCCACTTGCGGACAAACTGCAGCAAGACCAGAGTCTGCGCCCTCCTGTAAAGTTGCCCGATCTCCTTCGCGCAACATATGATAGTCAACTTCCCGGAGCTCGTACAGCACAGCCGCGTAGATAGCAAAGTCTTCAATGAATACGCTATAATAATTCAAGCTTCCCAGGAAGGACTGCATTGCCTTCAGCGATCTGGGGAACGGGAGGTTACTCAGCGAATCCAGGTCCTTGGGATTAGCCTCTAGACCATTGTTCGAGACCATA
Organism: Peronosclerospora sorghi; assembly: GCA_026184515.1. Taxonomy (NCBI): domain Eukaryota; phylum Oomycota; class Peronosporomycetes; order Peronosporales; family Peronosporaceae; genus Peronosclerospora; species Peronosclerospora sorghi. The sequence goes on along the minus strand of CM047582.1, from coordinate 25,883,467 downwards.
TGGCCTAAATAGGCGACCTTGGACATACCCCAAAAACTTTTCCCGGCACTGATAGGCAGGTTCCAGCGGTCGCATGTCTCCAACAATCGTTCAACCTTCTCGCACAGATCGTTCCATGACGAGGCAGGTATCAGAATGTCGTCGGTGTACGACCGCCTCCCTAGAACGGACGGTCCTCTTTCCCGATCGGGTTCACTCTCTCTAAACACATCATAATTTTAAACAGGGTCCCGATCGGTCTTGATCTTGAAGTGTCCGTACAATGCGTTGTCTGTCAGCCTTTGATAGATCTGGGGCGCGTTCTTCAGACCGAACGGCATACGATTCCACTCGAAAAAGACCAAACGGCGTGACAAATGCGTAAATCTCACGGGCTCGATCAGTCATCGAGACCACCCAAAATCCACTTGCCATATCTAGCGAACAATACCACAAGGCCTTGTCCAGGTCTTCCAGCAGATCATTAATCAGCGGCATCGGGTACACCATGAGTTTAGTCAACCGATTTACCAGCCGATAGTCGATGCACAGTCTAATGTCAACGCCGTTCTTCTTGATAACAATTACGATCGGCGAGGCCCATGGCGAGGTCGACGGTCTAATAATCTTGGTGACCAACAGTCCTTTAATGAGATCAGAAAGCTTTTCACGGTACTGTGGCGCCACGCGTCGACATCGCTGGGCAATCGGCTTGGCATCTCCAACGTCAATATCGCAAATCGCACCACGGGCTGCAGGAGGTAAGGCGTTGCCCCTTCCGATCAGCAGATGTCTTTTCTTCCATATGATATTCTTCAACTGCTCGATCTGGTCTGGACTGTTAAGATCTTGATCACCCACTTGTAAATCATCCGTTGTAACTTCGGGCGAGTCGGCAGACACTTCAGGGAGGACTGCCATTTGGCTTTCCAGATCCGGAATATACTGTTCCCCGCCTTCATGTATACAGACTTGTTCATCTTCTGGGGCGATATCACCTAGATCATCTGGAACGGCTGAACGCCCCTGGTCTTGATCGACGGGCTGTCCTTCACTGATATCGGTATGATTAGGAATACCGTCATGGTCCGACCTAGCAATTTCATGTTCCCCTTCTTCCGTTTCTTGATCCGCTGTCGCCTGGTTTTGTGCTGACACCACGTTGACTAACCTTGGCTTGTCTACTTGATGGTCCACCGTTCCTGGTGACTGCGGCGCCTTTCTTCGGACCAACATCTTTTTGGGGTGACATAACTTGGTCTTTCCACTAAAGGTGAGGTATCCTCTTCCACCGACCCATCATCGCTGATAAGATCGGTGGTCGATTGGTACGCCAGGTTTTTCCACTCGACATACCGCCTCGATCCAATCGAGACGAACCCCATCTTCCTTGGTACCTTCCCTTCTGCTAACCACATACCGACAATAGTGTCATTGTCCAGTGTCAGCGGCTTGTCACCGATATTGGTAACACGGACAAAATCACGTCGACCAGCACTCTTTACGAAGGTCGGGACCCATCGATCGCCCCTGGTCAACCATAACTTCCTCGAACGAGAACCTTTCTCGACCGGGGTATCGGCAGACCGACCGACTGGGATAGTGAGGTCTTGGTCCCACCGGACCAGATCGGTATACGAACCATACAAAGGTCTTCAACCATCCAACTGGACCTGGACCTCATCCGGGAGTGTAAGAACTCCATGTGACAGGTCTAGGCGAATACCAGCTGGGACCATGAAATCCATACCTAGTAAAGCGTCCTGACCAGCCAACTTGCCAACCCAAGCGCTGAAAAAGTAGACCAGAGATCCCGACAAAGTAATTTTCACACGCGTTCTTCCTTCGGTCATATAAGAGTTTTCACCGATCCCGACGCATTCTTGTCTCTGGGTATCGTCTATACGACATCCGACCTTACGAGCAAAGGCGGAGTCGATTATCGATACTTCAGCTCCAGAGTCGAACAACATCGTCGCTTTCTGGTTATTAATCTTGCCACAGTCTTTCGCATGCTTGAACCATTTATCAGGCGCGTGATACTTACAGTATCCGCGGGATTTTCCAGGCAGCAAGTCCAACTGCATAACCACCTTGGTCCGGTAGTACTCATCGGTCTTCAGACTGTAGACCGGATGGTTCGGTCGACGCAATTTGGAATAGAACGTGTATTGTCGGTCTTATCCTCCTTGCCGACATATGAATAGATGTGAACCGTAGAACGCTCGGCTCGATCCAGATTCCAACCTGGCGAGCGTTCTGGTTTAACATCTTTTCCGCGTCCGGCGGCAGCATCACCGCGTGCTTGTCTGGCACGTACCACTTGCATATCATGTTAAAAAAAATTCTTCTATCTTGCAGTGGCCGGCCTCGTGGATCTCTCCACATGACTTGCATACGAAAAGGCAGTGGTCAGTCGGGTGGCCGCGAATCTCGCACTTCTTGCACACCATCTTCTTCCAGCAGTTTGGACCATCATGTTTGCTCGACCCACAGTGGGAGAACTTCTGACGAGGTCGGTCCGGATCGGACTTGCTTCCGTTCCTTCCCTTCCGGTTCACCTGGTCGGACTTCGACCTGGTCTTCGGGGAAGGTCCCGAACATAGACGTAACGATACTGGTCTTCATCCGATGACTCCTGGCTGGATTGATTTCCACTTTCCCCTTCCGATACCGTGCTGTCTTCGGATAAGATCGCCTTGAACGCTCGGGTCGGTCTGGTCCAAGGTCTCTTGACCGGATCGGTCTGGGTTTGGGTCTTAGATCGGTAGCGACCTGATTCACCAGCACTCTTCTACCTCATGCTACGCGACTGCTGTAGCGTCCGTAGAGTCTGTTCAACTTCACCCGCGTCCCTAAGACGCAGCAGAGTAAGCTGGTCCGCCAGTTCTTGATCGTCCAGGGTACTAATGTAGTGACCCACATGTTCCAGAGCAGCACCGTTCGGCGGGTTATTCTCTTTAATTGTTATGCCGGCACGAAGTGCAGCCACGTTCAACCGATGCAAATACTCGATCTGTGTCTCGTCGCTCCGCTTCTGCATATGGTGATACTTGCGGGCACTCGAAAATCCGGAGTTACAATATTGCCCACCAAACTATGCACATAGATGGTCCCAGTCAGACCGGACATCCCGACTTAACTGTTGGATCCAGATGGCAGCCGGTCCTTTCAACAATTCCCGGAAGATCAGACACTTTTCACTTTTCGGGGTCTGGTCTCGCAGGAACGCAGACTTGACCCAACCGAACCAAGACCGGGCCTGGTCTTCATCAGCATCCTTGCCAGTGAAGTCCTTGAGGTCGGTCGTCGCGGCCGTACGGATGCGCGGAATCGCAGCAGATCCAAATTCGTAAGCAATAGTGGAGGCTAGGTTAGCCTTTCGTGGCTTGCCAGCGCCCGTACCGTCTGACCCACAGTGGTCGTCAAGACCGCCGACCGAATCCATGTGTAACGGGGTTACATTCGGGTAACACTGAGTGTTGGTGTACATGAGTACACCACGGTTGAGGCCAGTATTGGACGGGTTGAAAGGTTTCGAACCTTTGGTTATCTTAACCAATCAGGGCATGGGCCCTTGGGGTGGTGTGTCAGCCATCCACGTGTCAGTAAACAGGTGTGTACACTACATTTTAGCTTGGTACGAATTAGGAATATTCTACTTAGTGTTACATATAGTTTATATTAGTTTAAATAATTACATATTAAATATATTCAGTTTACTTTCCACTCCTTAGTACAGACGCACGTCCTCGACCGGTCGTGCGTGTAGTGAGTGCCGTAGCGTAAGGGTAGCCCTCCCCTTAGCTACTCCATTTGTAAGGGAGCCTTGCCGTTAAGGCACTAGTACAGGATAGAGTAAACTAACCCGGGAATCTTGGCCCCGAGTAGGAGAGCTCCCTCCTACTAAGCCCTTAATAAGGGCGTATCGGCTAAGTAGCAGCGGACGCCGCTTTAAGGAAAGCCTTCCTCTGTGCGCTAGCCGCACCGTGCGTATACGCACCCGCTACATCTGGTAGCACTTGTAGTCAATCCAACACCTGTGTTGGTAGACTAGACATCCTCTGCAAAGGATGAACCAGGAAGATTGGGATAGTTTGACCCTCGTCCAACAGGAAGCCTTTAAAAGGCTGTTACCCTTAACGGGGGAAGAAAGTATGAAGCTCCTAGTGGAGCAAGGCCTTGAGGCCGTTAAGGCAAGGGTGAATGCCCTCATCGCTCATGAGGCGAGTTATGGTGGAGGTCATTCCACGGGGGTGCGCCCTCCATTATCGTTTAAGATAAAGGAGTTCACCGGAGAGAAGGGTGACAACCTTTATGTTTGGTTGCGAGAGGTCGAAACGGCCTTCGCCACAGCGAACAGACCGCTGATCACTTGCAAGTGGGACTTGCATTGACCCATCTTACGGGAAAAGCCCGTACAAAGGCGTTTACATGCTCGGAATCAGTCAAGGACGTGTTTCCAACATGGAAGGTCCTTAAGCAGAAGCTTATGGACATGTACGCAACGCCTGATCTGGTTTTACAGAATCAACTGGCGTTCCTGAGGTGCCGTCAAGGCACTAAGGACATGGAGGTTTATATCCAGGAGCTTAAGACCCTGTTGGCAGGGATGTACGCGAAAGCGTATTCGGACGATGTGTCCATCCCCGTCTTCATGAGAGACCTGGGAGAAGGGCCAGAACGTTCGGAATTGTTCCGATGCCGACCCGAATCCCTGGAAGAGGCATTCAAGATGGCGTTTAACGCCGAGAGGAACTTCAGTTCCTCTAAGGTGGGGCCCGAACCCATGGACCTGAGTCAGGTCGAAGCGGAGTAGAAACCTCCCGCTAAGAGTCATTCGGACTCTTTTTCACAGAGCTTCGAGACAGAGCTCTTGGCTATGTTGCAGCGGCGTGGGCCGCTGAGATGCTTCCTGTGTGGAAGCACGGATCATCTGCGGAACAGATGTCTGAAAATCCCCAGCGAGACACTCGCTACAAGGGGCCAAGGATGGGGAACAAGCCCTTTTCCAAGCCGTCGGGAAACGACGGCTCCCAGTAGGTGCGGGGCGCCCTACTGGGGGACTCGTCAGTGCTGTTAAGCCCCAGGGTAGGGGACGACAGCACAAAGCCCCGAGGGAAGCGGTGCTTTCTAGCACCGAGGTGGTGTACCAGCCAGGTTTGCTGGTAGTCCTTGCGGACGTGAAAGGCTTTGATAAGCCTTGGAGAGTCTTGATAGACTCTGGAGCGTCTGACAATTATGTGAGACGGTATTCTGTTGTGAAGAGTCGGCTTTATGCCGAGGCCCTAGAGGCACGTTCTCGTGACGTTGTAACGGTCCGTCTTGCGACGGGCGTACAGGTTTCTGTACCCAAGGTCTCGATTGACCTTAAGATGAAGTTTGCAGACTTCGACAGCTTAGAACGTTGCCTAGTCCAGGATTTGGACTCGAGGTATGACCTCATTCTGGGCATGAAGTGGCTGGAACGCCACGAGCCATGGATAGACTGGAAGTCTAAGTCCATTGGTTCAACGCACCCGCGGTCGGGGAAGCATTGGCGAGTCATGAACCCACCTTTGCTCGATCGCAAAAGCGATTCTGGCGTGAGATGCCAGAGATTGGGATGTCTGAAATGATCATTCCCAATGGCGTTAAGGAAGAGTTCCTTAACGAGGGGGATTCGACGGTTAATCCCACGCCGTGAACGGCGAGACTGTTGAGTTACCTGTGGTAACTCCAGTGGTAGGGGTAGAGACCCCTGTGGTTAAGCGCGAGGCGCTTCCAAGCGAAGAGACCCGAAGTTTGTCACTTTCGCACGTCGGAAATGATTCCGACTACGCCGTTATAGGTGAGACCTGTGATTCACCGGTGGTAGGGGTAGAGACCCCTATGGATAGGCACGTGGCGCTTCCAATAGATGGTGCAATTGACTCCCCCCATCTGGGTCTCGGGATCAGTCCCGAGGCCGGTATTCAGCAGTCCTACAGGATGCTGAATAGTGTGACAGGTGTTGTCACAGAAGGCGTAAGCCTGGAACGGTTCCTGGGGTAGGCGAACTGTTGTCGTTGGAGGAGATGTCCTTCAACGAATTTGAGACTGCTTTGAAAGCAGATGAAATCGACGAGGTCGTCGTGTTGCGTCCGGAAGAGGAGTTGAACTCCTCATCCACGATGGACGAGTCAGTTTTGGTGAAAACCAAACAGGCGTTAAATGCCAGAAGCGGCCTCAAGATCCTCGCGGATCCTGAGGACCCTTACCATTCCTTACTAAAGGAATTTGGAGATGTCATTAGTGACAACCCGCCGATGGGGTTACCACCGGATCGGGGAGTCCGACATGAAATTGATTTGGTTCCCGGAACCAAATACTGCGTCGCTAGGCAGTGGCCTCTCCCCAAGGAACA
>CM047582.1:25808433-25851564 GCA_026184515.1 Peronosclerospora sorghi | reverse complement strand
CTTTGCGATACTTGATCATCTTCTGCTTTGATCGATTGAGGTTCCATCTTGATAGCCGAAAACTTGGATTTATACTTCTGGCAAACTGTCATTCTGGTGATCTTGGTCTCTATACTCCCGGCACTACTCGACTTCACTTCAAATTCATCGCCTTCAGAAGGGGATTCGTAGCACGATGATACCGTGTGTTCTGCTGCGTTGTTTGACGGACCTGCTTCAATCTTCAACGGAGGGTGCGAGGGTTCCAACTTAGTGGTTTGGCCCACGATAGGTAGAAATAGATGAAACAACTACTGGGTAGCTTCTGACAGATCTTCTGGATCCTGATCAAACACCTCTTCAGCATCGTAGGCGTCTGTCGTCAGACCTTCCTGCTTGATCAGGCGTGTTAGCCTCAGTACGATCGTGAGCTTGTCCCTCCCATCCGTAACTGGTTGATCGACTGGTCCGTTCAGCTTCCCGCTGATCATGACCCCTAGTAGGCTCATGATCGAATTCGTCAATAAGAAATCTTCCAGTTTCCCTTTATAAACCTTTCGGTAAAACGTTCTCACCAGATCGGTCTCCGTTGCTGGTGTACTTGATCGACTTTCGTCGCTCTCCGACCCAGGCGCCTTCATCAACACCTTCGGCTGGTCGGTCTTGTAATACTTCACCACCGGATCCCAATCCGGATCATTATATACACATATTTTTGGCGGATCATAACTTGCGTTTTGATCCGCATGGGCTCCCGAAGGAGCCTCGGGGGGTGGTTGAGGCTTCTTCTCCATTATCTCATCAATATTCCTCCCCAGGTCCTGATGATCAGCATTTCCTTTCTTCTTCAGGCATGACGACGTCGAACTGCCTTCCATTGTCACAAACTCCTCCTCCTTTTCCACGTTTATCTTCACTTCTGCTTCTGCTTCCGCTTCCGTTTTCACTTTCACATCAGCGACGTCTTGCGTAGAATCGCGGTGATATCCCGCGTCGCCCAAAGATCCGGGCACGCGCACCAACCATTGTGGTGGAGAGGCTGATCAAAGTTTTTGACGCTTGATCAGGTGGTACCACGGCGCCCGGACTGCCGTCTAACGAAGGGGGCCCTCCGGTTGTCCTTGAGTGCTTGTGTTTCTGTTCACCTTGTGTACCCGACGGATTAGGCGTGGGTCGCTCTCTAGGTGGCGGGTATGTAGACACGGCAATTCCTTGATGCAAGATTGGGGAACTTGTAATGAGTTGATTGAGGTGCTGATTAGACGTGATCCGGTGTAATAGAGCTCGAATCAGGTGCTAACAGGCTTGATCAGCAGTGATCAGGCTTGGTCAGGCACCGAAAGTCGTTGATCAGCTGTGATAAGACTTGATCAGGCTTGATCAGGCACTAAAAGTAGTTGAACAGCTGAGATCCAACTTGATCATGCTTGATCAGGCACCAAAAGTAGTTGATCAGCTGAGATCAGAATTGATCAAGCTTGATCAGGCACCAAAAGTAGTGTATCAGCGGTGATCAGACTTGATCAGGCTTGATCAGGCACCAAAAGTAGTTGATCAGCGGTGATCAGACTTGATCAGGTGCCAAAAGTCGCTCAGGTACAAGTTGGTGCGATCTGCGAATTGTTGATCGCGGGTCACGAGTTGCAGAGTGTCGATCAGGTGTTGATCGGCGGAGGGGGTACTTGGTCAGGCAGTGGAGGTCTTCACTGCCTGATCACGGAGCCTCTGGAGTCTTCAACAGCTAAAGGAACACCCAAATATATGTATTCCTAGCCTAGACCTACGAGGAGGGGGTAAATTTCGCTTAATCCACATAGAGTTCCCGTGTGGCGCTTACAGCAGCCGAACTCTAGGGTCCAAACGCGAACCAAACGTGGAGAGATGAGAGCACTGCTCAATCACACTCTCAAAACCAAAAAACCTTTACTGAAGAACCGCTGACACACCGGCGGAGTTGCAGAGTGAGTTCTCAACACTCTACGTCTGCCGGTGGGCCAAAAATGCACAAAGTGCTCCCGCCCGGGACGTAGAGGTGTATACTAATAAGGGAGGCGCAAAGGTGCCGTCCCTGTAGGGTCCAAAGGGGTTGAACGCAAAAGGAGAACTTTATCATTGCTTATTTCCTAAGAACTACCAATTTCCTAATATCCACCAATCAGAACTACCCGTTCCAGCGTCCTCCGTCCACCAGTCGACCTGATTTGTCCGTCGTCTGTCGCCGCTCGTCGATGTTCGCGGAGTACCTGTACGTAATCTTCCCATCTTCCTATGCCCTTTCTATGTCCTGACTATGTGCACCACGGTTGTACACGCAACTGTATACGCCGTGGTACCAACAATCCTATACGATTACGTACCGATTCTGACCGTAATCGCCCCCCCCCCTAAATCAGGCCCTATAATAAGGCCCTATAATAAGGCCTTATAATAAGGACCGTTATTGGGCCCAATTATAACACGCTTTACGACATCTGCAGATCTCCCTTCATTCCAATCTTTAACCGCTTTCCGTCCGCTTGAAAACATACGCCCGACACTCATTCAGCTCCGCAAAAAGCATGAGTCATTAGTCAAATGCATGCTTGCTCCGCTGTCTAGTATCGATTTTTTTTCGGTATGTTATCAATATCACCAGTAATTGTCAATGTAAAATCCACCTTTTTTGCCCCTTATTTGGGCATTTCCACTTCATGTGCCCGGTTTCACCGCATGTGTAGCACTTTCTTGTCTTTTCTTTCTTCTCGGCCACAACGTTAACTGTTCCATGTGTCGTCCCTCTTGGCCTATTCCCGTCGTGCTCGACGGCCTGCGCAGACTGACAAAGCTCCTCTCCTTGCCTTAAATAGTGAAGGCGCGAATAATCATATCTTGACATCATCACTTGCCTGAGCTCTGGTGCTGCATGATAGATAGTGTTATCCCAGTACCAGAGAGTCTGCTCGCCCTCCTACTGCCTCCGCAACTGCGAACAAATAAAGATAGTGCTCCGGCCAAGTCTGTGAAGGACTTTTTCGAGTCGAAAACAACTTCATTGCCTGTGTAGGTGCAGCTGCGTGTGGAAAGTTGATAACATCTTGTACATTACATACCATAACACAGGAGTCTCACTCCACCACGTTTCAACTTGTCGGTTTTAATAATTCTCTGCAGTCCAGACAAATAATGTCCGAGGAGATCTACTTTTACGTCTTCACTCCATGGGAATCCACACGCTGCCTCAGCGATACCAATCTGCCGCAAAAAAATTCTTCCCCACGGGTGAAAACCCGAACCCAGTCCCCGGTACACTTCCGTACGGTCGAAGACTCTTATCTGCAGTTTACACTGCTTATGGGAAGGCGTCCCATTATATGCGCGTGTGCAGCCTGTTCTTCATCTTGAATGACCACCGGGTGTGCATACCCGCGTCCTTGGATCCCTGGTTGCGCCCTGACCTGTTCGGCGTCTTCTACGCCACCTCGATCAAAAAAAATGCTCCAACCTGCTCAAATGTCGAAAACTTAGTGCTACAGGGTTGCCAACACTGTAGGCAACCCTCTCCTCATGGCTTCCATCTAATAATGCCATGCTCATCTTGGTGTCGCCTCTTGGGTGTGATAAGCGATACCACACCCATCTGACGCAGGTCCGCGCGAATCTTCCAGCTTCGTAAGCCGCTCCGAAATTCCGCGGATGGCCGCCAATGTAACAGGGTTACATTATGGTTACATTTAGTTATGTGGTGCACGTGAGTACACTACGGTTGGGGTCAGTATTGACCGGTCCGAAAAGTTTGGACCTATTGGTTATTTTAACCAATCAGGGCAGGAGCCCGTGGTGGAGGCGTGGCAGCCAGCCACGTGTTAGTAAACAGGTGGTGCACACTACATTTGGCTAGGTACGAATTTAGTAAGTTCTACTTATTATTACATATAGTTTACATTAGTTTAAATTAATTTAGGCTAATTACATATGAAATATACATTCAGTTTACATTTCACTCAAAAAACTGCAGGACTCACGACCTCGATTGGTCGCGCGCGCAGTGAGTGTTGTAGTGTAAGGGAAGTCCTTCCCTTAGCTACCCCTTTATTAAGGGAGCCTTGTGTTAAGGCGTTAGCTCACGCTAACTTGTAAACCAAAGTGGAATCTTGGCCCCGAGTAAGAGAGTACTCTCTTACTAAGCCCTTTTATAAAGGGCGTATCGGCTAAGTAGCGGCACAACGCCGCTTTAGAAAAGTATTCCTCTGTGCGCTAGCCGCACCGTGCGTGTACGCACCGGCTACAGCCAGGATGTCAGCCGACCCCACATTTTCTTCAACCACAGCAACTTTTTCGTCTGCGACTTTGCGGCCTTTGCTTGTGATCATAACCTGTTGCGTATTCTTACCTTTCGCCATGTTGTAGTCGTAATACAGTTATATATAATCGACTTGCCGGTAGCGTGTAGTCTACACATGAATATGCGTAATCAATCAGTAAATGCCTATGCCAAATTAATCGAAAACTCCACTTGTATCCACTCCACTAATACCTAATGCGTAACGTGAAACCTACTGTCCTACCACACGATCACTTGTTGGTCCAAGTAACAATGCGCGCAAAAGTATCGTGCGCGAAATTAACGCCAGATAACTAACTAAAAGAAGAAAAATGTAAGTGATAAATTATGACTAGACTAAATTATAGTCCATCCCAAATTATAAAATTTGTGTACACCTATTTTCTGCACTTGCGCGTTGATGTATCATCATACCTGGAATATCAAAACGCTTCGGCTCATCTGCATATTCCAACACATCACATATACTAGCGACCTAAAATGGAAGTGGGATTCATAACTAATATGTCAAATATCAGATACGTCCTTTAATGTAAAAGATACGTGTACAAAGGAATCATATCTATAGTGATAAGGTACCTAGCAGAATAGATTGAATAACGTAACAAACATAGCCCGGTAGCGATCTTTGATACATGCAGCAGTACACAGGATGAAAATTTTTGTGGCTATCGCAATGCAGCGAATGGACCGCCTCAAATATGGGAAGAGGCATCTGTTGCGCGGGCTTTTGAAAGTTGGACCGGTGGTTTACGGTAATTTATATTGCGTACAATGAAAGTTACCAATTTCTTTTCTTACATTCTCTAGGCACATATTAAATACTTTCACCCCTTCTTAATTTACGCAACGTTCGGTTCAAAGAGTACTGTCTTCCGTCCTTCCTTTTTGGTTGGAGCTCTCTACACTAAGCGAATAATTAAGTTTGGTATTCAACGCAACGTTGGAAAAGGCCGTCGCAACGCCAAAATTCCTTCATTCGTCAAAAGTCAGAAATCCCATCAGAGCCCGCGCAAACCAGCCAAGCGCCTGGAAGTAGACAAAACAACAGGTACGATGCGTCAGCAGGTTTGCTCTTTCCATGCGACCACATGCTTCTCCTCCTGCCAATGCCTGTGGTGGGATCGTGTGGGGACTCTAGGAGAAAGGGGCGCGACGCGATCTTTCGGCTGTTTTGTTGTCTCTGATCAATCTCTTTTTCAATCATAGATAGTATGAGGGAGCTCGTTCACATTCAAGGTGGTCAGTGTGGCAACCAGATAGGTGCTAAGTTTTGGGAAGTGATCTCGGATGAGCACGGCGTGGACCCGACGGGCATGTACCTCGGTGACTCTGACCTGCAGCTCGAGCGCATTAACGTCTACTACAACGAGGCGGCTGGTGGACGATACGTGCCTCGCGCGATTCTTATGGACTTGGAGCCCGGCACCATGGACTCGGTCCGGGCTGGTCCTTACGGCCAGCTTTTCCGCCCCGACAACTTTGTGTTCGGCCAGACAGGCGCTGGTAACAACTGGGCCAAGGGACACTACACTGAGGGTGCTGAGCTCATTGACTCGGTTCTAGACGTTGTTCGTAAAGAGGCCGAGAGTTGTGACTGTTTACAAGGATTTCAGATCACGCATTCACTTGGTGGCGGTACCGGCTCCGGCATGGGCACACTTCTTATCTCAAAGATCCGGGAAGAATACCCAGACCGAATCATGTGCACGTACTCAGTATGTCCATCCCCTAAGGTGTCAGACACAGTCGTGGAGCCTTACAACGCTACGCTCTCGGTTCATCAGCTTGTCGAGAATGCTGATGAGGTCATGTGTCTGGATAACGAAGCTTTGTACGACATTTGCTTCCGCACTCTGAAGCTTACTACTCCCACCTACGGTGATCTGAACCACTTAGTATGTGCCGCAATGTCTGGTATCACAACATGCTTGCGATTCCCTGGGCAGCTGAACTCGGACCTGCGCAAGCTGGCCGTAAACTTGATCCCGTTCCCGCGTCTCCACTTCTTTATGATTGGATTTGCCCCGTTGACGTCACGTGGCTCACAGCAATACCGTGCCCTAACAGTGCCCGAACTGACGCAGCAGCAATTCGATGCAAAAAATATGATGTGTGCCGCTGACCCTCGTCACGGCCGCTACTTAACTGCCGCGTGTATGTTCCGCGGACGCATGAGTACAAAGGAGGTTGACGAGCAAATGCTGAATGTGCAAAACAAGAACTCATCGTATTTCGTCGAATGGATTCCTAACAATATCAAAGCTAGCGTGTGTGACATTCCACCCAAGGGCTTGAAGATGAGCACTACGTTCATCGGGAACTCGACAGCGATCCAGGAAATGTTCAAGCGTGTCTCTGAACAGTTCACGGCCATGTTCCGTCGTAAAGCCTTCTTGCATTGGTACACTGGTGAGGGAATGGATGAAATGGAGTTCACGGAGGCAGAATCCAACATGAACGACCTTGTGTCTGAGTACCAGCAGTACCAGGACGCGACTGCAGAAGAGGAGGGTGAGTTCGAGGAGGATGACGAGATGGATGAGATGATGTAGACGTCGTAATTGTTACGACTTTGCTCTTCGCGTGCGCAGCTTAGCTTACATGTTAGTGGCTTGGCGTTTACAGAACAGAGATTTATTACCTTTGCTTACTTTGCCGCTTTCGCTACACTATAATTTCCATTCCAACACAGTTACGATATATCTTTCTTCTCAATTCGAGGAAGTTCAATTCTGCTCGCGAAATTCGTTAAAGGTGAAAGGTTAGGTAGCCCAAAACTACTAATCTATTTACGCACTGAGGAAAAAGTAGCCTTCATATCCACTCGCTTGTACACGTTCTTCCGCGATACCTCGGCATGATAAAGCGGCGCTTCGAGATTGGGGCGGACAAGGGAGGGGCCTGAGTGGCCCGTGGTAGGCCCAAATACCCGGGTGGTGCCATTAGGAACGAAGATCACGAGACGACTTGCATCATGCGCTTATAAATGCATCTTCAAGCCGAATTACGCAGGTTTTAGTCGTTTATCAGGGTTGCACGTCTGGATTATTGGGGTCCTTCACCCATGTGACGTTGCTGACGTTAGCGCTCTCTTTAAAAAGCATTAGGAACTCGCCGACGCGCTCCACCTTTCCTCCCCATAAATAGATGCGATTACTTTTCAGCACCACCTGCGTGGCGGACAAGCACAAAATATCTCCCAAAAGTACATGCAATGCTGTCGTCTTGGGGAGCACTAGGCTCACGCAGCCAGAGTCGTCGCCCACCAGCAGTGTTGCGTTGTTACTGGCATTTCCCTCTTCCTTCGTATTTGATTCGAGAACGATTACCTTCACATTTAACTCCTTGTTACACAGCGCAGGGCTCAGCTCTTTCACGCGCGTTAGTGCTAAAGGTTTCTTACTGCTGCGACTTGCCATTATTAATAAGGGAATCCTTTTGTTAATGGGCACATTTTGTGGTCCACGCTATATAGCTTAATTACTTGGGTGCGTGGCTCTAGTATGGGGGATTCCACACCAAATGTTCAAAAGGGAAAATTTCATGCATGCCCTCGCTTTTTGCGGAAATAACATCCACGCCCCTTCCACAGATTAATGTTGCCAACCCAAAGAGAAAAAAGACGCTAGCTGGATCGACGTTGTTTATGTATGTGTACACCAGGGGTGTGCGGTATCGATTTTAAGGTTCGGTATGGTATTTCTAGGTGAATACCGAAAATAGATGGAGGGGGTATGGTATTAGGTATATGATAACGATTTTCAAATCAACGGTATCGGTATTAGGGTATTGCTACCGACTTTTGCCTCAAGGGTACCCCACTTCTGGTACCATTACCGAGTTTAGGCCACACGGTATGATACAGCCGGTATGAAACCGAGACAACGGGAGAGCGGTACCTAATACCGGTAAGCAATACCGACTTTTGGCAGCAGCGGTATTTAATACCGATATTAATACTGACTTTGCCAAGAAGCGGTATCCAGTACCAGTACTGATACCGACTTTGGGCAAAAGCGGTATCTAATACCGGTACCAACACCGAGTTTAGAGTACACCTAGAGTACGTGAGAGGTAGTTATCATAGAGATCTTTGAGAGGGGTACAGTACAGTAGCACTTGTGGCAACATCAGGCAAACTGCCGTAGCAGCATGCAGAAGGAGAGCAGTGCAGCAAAAAGCCGTGGTATAATGCCTGCAGCATCGGTATTGGAAGAAGGTGCTACAGTTTGAGTCTCTATTAACAGAGTAGAAATATAACGTGGTACTCGTGATAGGTGAGGATGGGCACTGGACACCAACAACATTGGAGGAGTAGTTAGAAGGACTATTGTAGCATTACTCTGCGTCCTTATAATAGTATACTATCAACTACTACTTGAGATGGTCGCAATATATATTAGAGTTCAGGTAGCTTCTTCTGTTGTCAATCAGCTGGAGGCTACTAGTGGGGCCACGTCATACTACTCTCTAACGAGACCGAAAAATGATACCGACTTTGTATTGGGCGGTAGGTTATATCAACAAATGATACCGACTTTGTGTAGCGCGGTATGGTATACCGACAATTGATACCAAGGTTGTCTTGAGCGGTACGGTAGCCACACAAATGATACCGACTTTATGTAGAGCGGTAAGGTATACCCGCAATTGATACCGACTTTGTGTGGCAGGGTAGGGTATACCGATATTTCATACCGATTTTACGCGGGACGGTATGGTATACCCCGGCTCAGTACCAACTTTAGTTAGGCCGGTAGCGGTATCGGTATGGGAAAATACCGGTATCAATATCGGTATATACCGGTATTGTGTAATACCGTTATCAATACCGGACACCCCTGGTGTACACTTAAAATCGAAACAGGCTCACGTGAAATCCATATGTTCACTGCTACCCTCATGTTTTAACACGTGCGATATCGCTGCTAGGATCTGGTGACTAACTTCTATAAATATATACTTAAGTCTTTTTACGAGCATAAGGACAACGGTGGTACGCTGACCTCTTTATATGAAGAGGCAAATTGAACCGAGTAGTTCATTTGTTGTGATACGAGATTCATCTGCTAATTTCAGCCAAACGTTGTTCTCGTCATATTCTATAGATCGAGTTGCCCATAAGCACATTCGTTGTGATCTGTAATTAAACAACATACTTAAAATCATCTCTATCCCAGCGAAATGATAACGTCGCACACGAACACTTTATCAGGACTAGAAATATATGATCGTGACTTCGATTGAGGCTCTCTACCAACTAGGTCTCGTTTGATGCCTTTCATCCACTAGAGCAGATCGACAGCTACCACGAGTTCTCGTTGGACTGAAGCGCCTCTCATCCAAACCTTGGTCAAAGTAAATTGACACTGTCATAAGACCGGTCAGCACCTGTTTGAAGTTTCGCTACAGCACAAAACTAGCCAAAAAGTGCTCACACGACCGTACATGCCAGCCAAGAAACTGCAACGATAAATCCACTACAGCAGAACTAGTACTGGTGGCCCGCCGATTTCTTCTTTTCACCAAGCTCGAAGTGTTTCGTGCGCTTCATGGGCAACTGCTTCTTAGCCTTGCACTCCTTGCATTTCATCCGGAGCGTAATCTTCTTGGTCGTTTTGGCCTTTTTGTGAAAAACATGCTTTGTCTAACCACCAGAACCTTTCTGCTTACCGTTGTAACGACGCGCACCATAAGCGTACTTGGAGGCTTTGCCAACCTTGTACTGGGTAATTTTGTGCACCGTGTGTTTCTGGCACTTTTTGCAAGGGCAAAAAGTGCCACGTTCCTTGGGCATGTTGGCCATAGTTGCTGATGTCTAAGTATGTAACGAGCAAGTAACTTAGACTGAGGGATCGATACGGACACGCAACCATCTTCATCTCTTACCTGTCTTCTAGTCCGTTTTCAGAAATTACTTGGCGACCCCAAATGAGAGCGCCGTATCTACCAGCCATTGGAACTAAGTTAGTCACCAGATCCTAGCCGCGATATCGCACGTGTCGAAACATGACGGTAGTAGCAGTGAATATATGGATTCACGTGAGCCTGTTTCGATCTTAAGTGTACACATATAAAAACTGTTGGAAGAGTGTGTATCCATTTTGGAGTTTGCACTCTTCCGTATAGTGGAACCCATTGGATGTCGCAGGTAAGCCATACATTTTTACATATAAAAAGCAGTTACAGTTTTAAGTTGCAGTAAGGACTGGATAGCGACTTAAGTAACTATACATAATATACTTTACTTTCCGTTTTGCATTAAAACACACAGTGCCAGACTGAATACATCCTAGGGGTACGACGCGACGCACACCGTTCTGCAACTTCCGCTGATCCTCCCACACTGTGACTTGGCCAGGTGGTGAGTATTGATCGCGTTAAGTGTTTGTAACCTTTTCTGTGTTGTTTTAACAGGTTATGAGCCCAAGTTGCGTCAAGTAATCCAGTGGAGTTTTCTTGGTCGTTTGGAGCATTTTGTATTACGTTTTTTCTTGTTGTTACGTTCCGTGGAGCTTGTGGAAATCCCCCTGTCGAAGGGGAAGCGGTTACCGGACGTGATTGAAGATTTTTCGACAAGTTTAAGATGATTTATTTTGCTGACGATGATATGCCTCCTCCGGAGCAATTCCGGAAGCTATTGAACAATTGGCGTGAAGCTGCGAGAGCTGCGAATGACCCTGATGCAGGACAAGCTAGGCCTGCACCAGCGAAGAGGTCACCCGAGCGCAAGAGAGAAGCGCCGGTGCGTATACCGGAAAATAATTTCCGTGAAAGTTTGAGAAATTACCGTCCGTTCGGCCAGCAGATGGAATTGGATGATCTGGCCGAGGACGAAGGGGTGGAAGCTGGCGCGAAGCCACGCCCGAGAGCGCAGGATGTACCTCGTGGGGCGCCCGCTGCGGCGCAAGGTGCAGACGGTGACGAAGTGCCCGCCGCGCAGCCAAGTGTACCGGTGCAGTACACCGGGTACAAGATACCAAAATTAAGCATCGACAAATTTTCGGGACGCGAATTATATCCCGGTCTGGGTGCAGGGTATCGCGAGTGGGCTTACATGTTCATGGAAGCCATTGAGATTGCAGAGATGACCTCTGGCTTTCAGTGGAGTGAACGATTGAAGGTGAATAAGTTCGGCGAACATTTGGAGGGCACCGCCGCCGAATATTACCGCACAAATGTTTCGTGGTGGTGGCGGGTGCGGCCGACGTTGATTCACGTCATGGATCAGATGTGGTTGGGATTCAAGACGACGATATCCCACCACCAAGCCGCTGCAAGATTTGCGATGGAAAACGATCCGCAACGCAGCTGGACAGAGCACTACTTATACATAGTAGCTCTGGATCGCGAAAGCGGGTCGAGTGAAAAGTTAATAGTTGAAAATATCGTCAAATATGCCGCGTCGCGACTCAAGATAATGTTGATGGCTAGGTATGACCCGAGAAGGGAGGATTACCTAAGCCATGCGCAAGAGTTAATCACATGGGCGCAGGAGCTCGAAGACGACATGGTGAAGTCGAAACCCGCCCCTAAGTTGCACGTGCATGCAGCAACATCTGGTCAGGGGCGGCGCGTGTGCTACGGCTGTGATGGCGAGGGGCACATACAGAGGTATTGCCCCGAAAAGCGCCGTAAGAGTGGAGGTGAACGCACCCAAAGGCAGAGCCATAGTGGAAATGAAGAGTCGTCAAAGCGTTTCGTGCTTTCGACCATGGATGGTATTCTGAATGCGTGTGGAAATGGAAACGAAAATGAAGATATCTGGATTATTGATAGTGGGGCTAGTAGACACTTGGTGTCGAATGCTAGTTTGTTGGAAGACGCTAGGGATTGCAGTCCCAACGATAATTTTGCCTTTCCAGATGGTGGCACTCTTCAGGCAACCAACGTCGGACGGCTTACGTTGCGGACGTGCGACAAAAGTGAAACGGTCGTTGTCTTGACCGAAGTATACTTCGCTCCGCAAATAGCCAGAAACCTGATCTCACTTGGTAGGTTGCGCGAAAAGGGTTGCACCATGTTTGATGATGGAAGCAAGATGCGCCTCATGATTAAAGGCGAAAAGTTGTTCGACGTGATGACGTATGTTTCTGTCTTTGTGGCTAAGTTGAAGGCCGAAAAGGCGCAAAGTTTTTCGGAAAATTTCGGTGACATGGTTTCCAATAGTGTGTCGGAAGATGTCAGTAAGGACGTCCACACTGGCAGCCTACACCATTTTCACATGCGTCTGGGTCACCTGGCCTACGATACCATTGAAAGGTTTGCCAGGGACCCGAGGTCTGGTATTGCTTTAACGGACACGAATAGGCCGAATTGCCTTACGTGTGCCGAAGGGAAGGCTGCCAGAAAGGCGCGACCGAAGGCAGATTCGGGCGGAAATGCGCCAATTTATCGCATCGGAGGAGTGATCTGCAGTGATCTCAAAGGTCCGATCACTCCCCGCGACAGACGTGGCAACCGGTACTTGGTTGTATTCGTAGATCATCATTCGAGTTACGTTAGAGTTTTTGGGGCACGCTCCAAGGATTTAGCAGCGAAGATGTTCGGACACTTTCTCGCTTGGTTTGAAAACGAATTTTCGTGCAGGGTGCACGTGCTGCGGACGGATGGCGGAGGAGAGTACCGAAACGTGGATCTGTTTTGTAAGCAGACCGGTATCCGCCGACAAGTAACAGAGCCAGGGAATCCGGCGTCGAACGGGAAGGCGGAGCGGATGAACCGGACCATCTTCAATATGGTCCGGTGCATGATTTTCGGGTCAGGTGTACCCCTCACGTATTGGTCGGAGGCGGCTGAGTATGCTGCGTACATACTCAACCGTACTCCGACGAGATCAAATGTTGGGCGAATTTCGCCATTGGAAGTGCTGACCGGCAATCTAAACAAGGGGAGATTTTTATCCTATCAGATTCAAGGAGTGTCATGAACGCAAGTTTTGGTGAGTCACCTGACTTTGGGTATTTTGCATAATTTTTTGTGGGTACATTAGGGACCATAGGGAGGTAGTATTATTGGTTAGTTGTGGTTTTTCCAAGTAAGAGTCTTTTGGTTGCGGATTTTCCAAGTAAAAGTCTTTTGGTCTAGGAATAAGTGGCAAAAACCTCTTCTGGTTTTGGTCTACACCGCAGCAAGGGGTCGCCGTTATTCTTTTTACGTACACTAGTCGCCTCCGCCCGCCGCGGAGTGTTTGGGGGCAGAAGGTTGAATTATCCCTTATCGCCTATTATACCCGGTCTGGACGCGCCGCACGCGCACTTTGGCCACCGGAAGTCCCTGGACGGGAGTACGATTTGGTGATCTCGACAGTTTAAGTCACGTACGTTTAGAACGTACTAACAAGTGGATTGGTCTTTACGTGGAAATATCGTTTGTGGAGTTTCACGGGCATATTGGGACTTTACGTGGACATATTAGCTCATTGTAACATTGGTTGGAGTTTAGACCGGTTTTGGTCTTCTATCATATTGGTCAGGGGCTAGACCGGTTGATTGGTCTACCCTCTATTAATTCGAATTGGTCAGGTCTAGATCGTTTGGACGATCGACCTATTGGAATTTATCTTTTGGAAGTGTTTCTGGTCTGTACGTACCTGGGGTGAAGAGTTCCGCCCTAGGTACACCTAGCCAGCACGGTCTCCGATATTCAAGACAGAATCAGATCGATCTGCGATCCCGATCCACCGAGTGCGTAACTAGCCCACTCCAACGGGTACACAAGGTGAGATGGTCTTAAGTGAATCGTACCAAGTGTCTCTGGATGATGACCGGTAGTCTGCCAGCAGCGAAAGATCGGACCAGATTTCGAATGGAGGTCCGCGGGGTACCCCCCCATAAGTTGGTAGGCTGGGCACGATGGTGGTGATCAGGTTGTCGATACAAATGTATTCGATTTCGAACTTGACTCCACCACAATGGTGCGCGTGCCCGGATCACTTGGTGATCGTGGATATCACCGCGAGGTGTCATCAAAGATTGATTTTGAAGATTTGAATTAGGAATCGTTCTGGAGAGGGCGTAAGGAAAGGCTATCACCTTACGTCTTCGTTCTCGATAAAGATGGCGATGTCCGGTCTGGCCTGGTGGAGGACCAGATCGGGATTAATAATTTTTTTCCTCCCCAAAAGGCTCCCACCGGAGCCGATCGGGACTATAGCAAGTCCTGCTATAGTCCCGGAAAGGATCATGACCTTGGTCCTGATCCTATGTATGTGCATAAAAAGTTGATGGAAAATCAAAAGACGAAAAATTCTTGGAGGCTGATCAGAACGATCCGACCAACCTACCCAAGGTCCCCAAGGTCCCCAAGATTCCCAAGAAAGGGTTGGGAATGCCGGCCGACGAAGACGACCTCGAAGAAAAGTCGCAGGTTGGAGATGGAGGCATCACTGAAGAAGACCTAAACAAGATCTATTACATTTGTGAGCTGAAACGATTTGTTCGCTTTGACGTGGTCTTTCGGGTGTTGAACCTCCAGATCCCCGACCATCTTCTCGGTCCCACTACCGAGCCGATCCAGAGTTATCGCCCATTACTGTTGGTGAAGAACTTGGTGGCGATGTTGGCGGAGGTTGGCATTAAAATGCAGAACCCCGCCGATGTCCAAAAACTATTTGAATTTGAGATTTGGAGGCTGAAATCGTCGATGTCGACCTTCCACGACCATTTGGTCCCACTGGTGGGGGCGGTTTGCCGCCCAACTCCCACCGCAGCAGTGAAGGTCGCTGAAGTCTCCACAGCGCTTGCTGACATTGGTTCTGATGACGAATCGGTTTATCAATCTCCACCGGCCTCGAACAGCTCATCAGAGTTGGAGACTGGTGTCGAGCGGATGACCATGGGGGTAGACCATGCCCAGCCGGAACAAAAAAAAGGACGTTCGGCAGCAAAGGGCTGCTTGCCAGTCGGGGCTCCAGCGACCCCCACAGGCCTCAGTTCCGCAAAAGGAGGGTATCAACACGTTGCCCATGACTCCAGCTAACGTCCAAGCCATGTTTGAGACGATGATGGAGCGTTTCATGGAAGACCGGGTTAGACCACCTCTGCGCCCACATGTCCAAGACCGGTCTACACAGCAAAGTGCCAATGTTTGCCGAGATGTGGATATGGAATCGGTAACATCTATGGACAAGCCCACTCGAAGTGATAAGCAAGTCGGCAAAGGGAAGCGCAAGCCGCAACCGGCCAGACCGCGTAGACCAAGCAAGACAAGTGAATGTGACATGGAGTCGGTCGGCGGTCTTGACGACCACTGTGGGTCAGACGGTACGGGCGCTGGAAAGCCACGCAAGGCTAACCTAGCCTCCACTATTGCTTACGACTTTGGATCTGCTGCGATTCCGCGCATCCGTATGGCCGCGACGACCGACCTCAAGGACTTCACTGTCAAGGATGCTGATGAAGACCAGGCCCGGTCTTGGTTCAGTCGGGTCAAGTCTGCGTTCCTGCGAGACCAGACCCCGAAAAGTGAAAAGTGTCTGATCTTCCGGGAATTGTTGAAAGGACCGGCTGCCATCTGGATCCAACAGTTAGGTCGGGATGTCCGGTCTGACTGGGACCAGCTATGTGCAGAGTTTGGTGGGCAATATTGTAACTCCGGATTTTCGATTGCCCGCAAGTATCACCATATGCAGAAGCGGAGCGACGAGACACCGATCGAGTATTTGCATCGGTTGAACGTGGCTGCAATTCGTGCCGGCATAACAATTAAAGAGAATAACCCGCCGAACGGTGCTTCTCTGGAACATGTGGGTCACTACATTAGTACCCTGGACGATCAAGAACTGGCGGACCAGCTTACTCTGCTGCGTCTTAGGGACGCGGGTGAAGTTGAACAAACTCTACGGACGCTACAGCAGTCACGTAGCATAAGGGAGAAGAGTGCTGGTGGATCAGGTCGCTACCGATCCAAGCCCCAGACCCAGACCGATCCGGTCAAGAGACCTTGGACCAGACCGACCCGAGCGGTCAAGGCGATCGTAGCCGAAGACAGAACGGGATCGTAAGGGGAAAGTGGAAGTCAATCCATCCAGGAGTCATAGGATGAAGACCAGTATCGTTACGTCTATCTTGCGGGACCTGCCCCGAAGACCAGGTCGAAGTCCGACCAGGTAGACCGGAAGGGAAGGAATGGAAGAAAGTCCAATCCGGACCGACCTCGTCAGAAGTGCTCCCACTGTGGGTCGAGCAAACATGATGGTCCAAACTGCTGGAAGAAGATGGTGTGCAAGAAGTGCGAGAGACGCGGCCACCCGACTGACCACTGCCTTTTCGTATGCAAGTCATGTGGAGAGATCCACGAGGCCGGCCACTGCAAGATAGAAGAATTTTTTAACATGATACGCAAGTGGTACGTGCCGTACAAGCACGCGGGGATTCTGCCGCCGGACGCGGAAAAGATGTTAAACTAGAACGCTCGCCAGGTTGGAATCTGGATCGAGCCGAGCGTTCTACGGTTCACATCTATGCATATGTCGGAAAGGAGGATAAGACCGACAATACACGTTCTATTCCAAATTGCGTCGACCGAGACCATCCGGTCTACAGTCTGAAGACCGATGAATACTCCCGACCAAGGTGGTTATGCAGTTGGACTTGCTGCCTGGAGAATCCCGCGGATACTGGAAGTATCACGCGCCTGATAAATGGTTCAAGCATGCGAAAGCCTGTGGCAAGATTAATAACCAAAAAGCGACGATGTTGTTCGACTCTGGAGCTGAAGTATCGATAATCGACTCCGCCTTTGCTCGTAAGGTCGGATGTCGTATAGACGATACCCAGAGACAAGAATGCGTCGGGATCGGTGAAAACTCTTATATGACCGAAGGAAGAACGCGTGTGAAAATTACTTTGTCGGGATCGCTGGTCTACTTTTTCAGCGCTTGGGTTGGCAAGTTGGCTGGTCAGGACGCTTTACTAGGTATGGATTTCATGGTCCCAGCTGGTATTCGCCTAGACCTGTCACATGGAGTGCTTACACTCCCGGATGAGGTCCAGGTCCAGTTGGCTGGTCGAAGACCTCTGTATGGTTCGTATACCGATCTGGTCCGGTGGGACCAAGACCTCACTATCCCAGTCGGTCGGTCTGCCGATAACCCCGGTCGAGAAAGATTTTCGTTCGTGGAAGTTATGGTTGACCAGGGGCGATCGGTGGGTCCCGACCTTCGTAAAGAGTGCTGGTCGACGTGATTTTGTCCGTGTTACCAATATCGGTGACAAGCCGCTGATACTTGACAATAACACTATTGTCGGTATGTGGTTAGCAGAAGGAAGGTACCAAGGAAGATGGGGTTCGTCTCGATTGTATCGAGGCGGTATGTCGAGTGGCAAAACCTGGCGTACCAATCGACCACCGATCTTATCAGCGATGATGGGTCGGTGGATGAGGATACCTCACCTTTGGTGGAAAGACCAAGTTATGTCACCCCAAAAAAGATTTTGGTCCGAAGAAAGGCGCCGCAGTCACCAGGAACGGTGGCCCATCAAGTAGACGAGCCGAGGCTAGTCAACGTGGTGTCAGCACAAGACCAGGCGACAGCGGATCAAGAAACGGAAGAAGGGGAACATTAAATTGCTAGGTCGGACCATGACGGTATTCCTAATCATACCGATATCAGTGAAGGACAGCCCGTCGATCAAGACCAGGGGCGTTCAGCCGTTCCAGATGGTCTAGGTGATATCGCCCCAGAAGATGAACAAGTCTGTATACATGAAGGCGGGGAACAGTATATTCACGATCTGGAAAGCCAAATGGCAGTCCTCCCTGAAGTGTCTGCCGACTCGCCCGAAGTTACAACGGATGATTTACAAGTGGGTGATCAAGATCTTAACAGTCCAGACCAGATCGAGCAGTTGAAGAATATCATATGGAAGAAAAGACATCTGCTGATCGGAAGGGGCAACGCCTTACCACCTGCAGCCCGTGGTGCGATTTGCGATATTGACGTTGGAGATGCCAAGCCGATTGCCCAGCGATGTCGACGCGTGGCGCCACAGTACCGTGAAAAACTTTCTGATCTCATTAAATGACTGTTGGTCACCAAGATTATTAGACCGTCGACCTCGCCATGGGCCTCGCCGATCGTAATTGTTATCAAGAAGAACGGCGTTGACATTAGACTGTGCATCGACTATCGGCTGGTAAATCGGTTGACTAAACTTATGTTGTACCCGATGCCGCTGATTAATGATCTGCTGGAAGACCTGGACAAGGCCTTGTGGTATTGTTCGCTAGATATGGCAAGTGGATTTTGGGTGGTCTCGATGACTGATCGAGCCCGTGAGATTTACGCATTTGTCACGCCGTTTGGTCTTTTCGAGTGGAATCGTATGCCGTTCGGTCTGAAGAACGCGCCCCAGATCTATCAAAGGCTGACAGACATCGCATTGTACGGACACTTCAAGATCAAGACCGATCGGGACCCTGTTGAAAATTATGATGTGTTTAGAGAGGGTGAACCCGATCGGGAAAGAGGACCGTCCGTTCCAGGGAGGCGGTCGTACATCGACGACATTCTGATACCTGCCTCGTCATGGAACGATCTGTGCGAGAAGGTTGAACGATTGTTGGAGACATGCGACCGCTGGAACATGTCTATCAGTGCCGGGAAAAGTTTTTGGGGTATGTCCAAGGTCGCCTATTTAGGCCATATGGTCTCGAACAATGGTCTAGAGGCTAATCCCAAGGACCTGGATTCGCTGAGTAACCTCCCGTTCCCCAGATCGCTGAAGGAAATGCAGTCCTTCCTGGGAAGCTTGAATTATTATAGCGTATTCATTGAAGACTTTGCTATCTACGCGGCTGTGCTGTACGAGCTCCGGGAAGTTGACTATCATATGTTGCGCGAAGGAGATCGGTCAACTTTACAGGAGGGCGCCGACTCTGGTCTTGCTGCAATTTGTCCGCAAGTGGAGGTCGAAGATCATATGAAGCGTGCACAGTTTGCCTTTGGTATGTTGAAGGTTAAGATGGCGACGGCACCGATTCTCAAGCATTTCGCTCCCGAAAAAGTGCCGACCATTATTGTATATGCCAGTAAGTGGGCTATCTCGGCCACTTTAGTGCGAGATCACGATGGTGTGTATCATCCAGTCACGTTCACGAGCAGAACGCTGAAGCCAAATGAAGTGAACTATGGAATTGTCGAGAAAGAAGTTCTGGCGTTGCTACGAATTCTGGATGTGTGTTACAACCTGCTGGTCGGCCGACCTATAAAGGTCCTGTCAAGACGGTCTACTCTGGCCTGGCTATTATCATCCAATGGGATGGACGGACGTCTAGGCAGATGGTCGGCGGTCTTGTCGCAGTGGACCCTCGAGGTCGTTAAGTGCACCAGGGGCGAGGAAGAGATATTGGGCACATTAGCTGCCGTATCACCCCTCGGTCTGAATTGGACGAGGCATTGATAGCGATTGCCCCGAGGAAGCAACCTCAGCAGTCAGTTTCGAGACCGCCACCGACCGTCGACCATGATGAAGAGCTCTTGGTCTTAAGTTTTGACGGATCGGCAAGCGTGAAGAAGAAGGTAGGCGCCTATAGTGCCATATTGTGGAAGTTTCCACAATGGTCTATAGTTGCAGCCGCTGCCGAATTCACGCCGGATATTACTGTTAACGAGGCGGAGTAACGAGGTCTACTTCTATGTCTGGACCCTGCTGTCGTCGCAAGAGAAGGGGCGAGTCATCATACGTGGTGACTCCAACCTATTGATCAGGCAGATCACCGGAGAGATCGACTGCAAGTCTCCACGACTAAGGACGCTAACTGATCGAGTAATGAAGGCATTGAAGGACCACCCCAACCACGAGCTATTGCACGTGAAACGGGACTGGAACAGAAGCGCCGACTACCTCGCGACCAAGGCCATGCAAGACCAGACTGGGGCTACGATCACCGAGAAGGCCGTTCTGGATGAATTGGTGAATATAAACAGGCTCCCAGAGGTGATCGGACCCAAGAACGCCCCAGTCCAAGTGCATGTGATGATCGCGACTAGATCGAAAGCTCAGAAGTCTCGCCGACCGTTCCCGAAGGAAAGCTTGAACGAATATGCAGTGCAACACTTAAGGATGGAACGGATCCTCAAGGCGCAGGACGAAGAAGAATGGATTATGAACCTGAAGACCTACCTGCGTGGTGAACTGTCCAAGTTGACGAACGATCAAGCGAAAGAGTGCATCAAGATCGCGGATAGATACGAAGTGGATGATAATGGATTATTGTATTACTGCCGCGATGCCGACCAAGGCAGTACAGACCGGTACCGATTGGCGAAATTAGTGATCCCCGAGTTGCTACAGCCGGATGTCCTTCATTACTATCATGTGAGTCTATAAAGGGGACATCAGGGTATAGGCAGGACCTATCACAAGATCAGGTTCCACTTCCACTGGAGAGGTCTTTTCCGCAGTGTGCAGAAATATGTGGGCTGTTGCACGGATTGCGAGACCGGAAAGGGTAGACCGGTAATCAAGGGGTGATCGCCCGGAAATGTCGAAGCTACCTACCCTTTCCCGGTCATATCGATGGACCACATACCTTCACTGCCTAGATCGACGCGCGGCAACACTGAGCTGCTGATCTGAGTAGACCTGTTCACTGGTCTAGTTATTGCGAAGGAAAGTGCATCTCGGTCTGCGGAGCAGATCGCCCAGAGCTACGAAGAATGCGTGTTCCGAAGATTCGGCGCCAGCGAGGTCATCAGGCACGATCGGGAACCCGGTTTTATGGCCGAGGTGTTCCGGTCGTTCAATAACATGCTGGGCCAGAAACAGAGTGCGACGATGGCATATCGTCCGCAAGCAAATGGATCGGCGGAACGCATGGTGCAGACCATAACGAGGGCGATCAAGATGTACGTTGCTGACCCAGACCAGCGATATTGGGACGAGTATGCAGAAAGGCTGGTGTTTGCACTCAAATCGTCGACCGATCGGGTCCGAGGAGAAACGCCTTTTTATCTGACATATGGATGGGACCCTCGGTCGACACTGGAAGCTGCGATACCTATCGGTTTCACCCGGACCCGCGATCGCGATGCTCGACGCTGGCGCATGCAGGTCCAGAAACACTACCAGCATGCAAAAGAAGTCGTCAACGAAAAGCTGCGTCAGGCCACACAAGACCGGGCAGACCGGACCAATGACCAGGTCCGACCCCACGGTATAGAACCAGGGGAGAGGGTATGGCTATACCTAGACCGAGTGAAAGTGGGCTATGCGAAGAGCTGGCTCACATGTGGCACGGCCCTTTTCGTGTTGCCGAGCTGATCGGTGAGCACGCTGCCCGTCTAGTAACAACTGGTACAGATTACAAGGTCTTCCCGATCGTGCATGTGTCCAAGTTGAAGCTGGTCCGAGAATTTCCTGATCGACCTAAAACTCCCTGTCTGGTAGACGAAGAAAAAAGATTTGATTTCGATGAAGCGTTACTGCCGGAGGACAGTTGGGAACGACCCTTAGAGGAAGACGAGTTTGAAGTGGAGAAGGTCTTAGATGTTCGGTCGACCAAGAAGACCAGGTTCGGTCGGACTCACCGAGAGTACCTGGTCCGATGGAAGGACCATGATGAATCAACTTGGGTCGACGAGCTCGATTTGAATTGTGGGGCTCTTCTACGAGAGTTCGAACGAGAACGAGTCAGTCGTAATAGCTTCGCAGTGATGCAGACTCATGCAGACCAAGACCAAGACACGCAGTAGCATCGGTCAGTCTAGACCGGTGTGAAGATGTGGAAGGTCCGGAGTTGATGTGAAATTGTGATGAACTGTGACGAATTGTAGTAGCGGAATGACGAATGTGATGACTATTTTTCGTGATGGGGGTGGAACTGTTTACGATAACGTGCTCGGTGCAACTATGTAGAGAGTGGTAAAATTAGTTCAAGTGATTTGACGATCGAACATATGAAAAAGAAATGATGACATGTATTACGAGTTATCTGGTCGACTACCTGCGACTTCACTTGCTATCGCCCCACAAAAGTCCTATCATGGGGTGTTCGAAAATTTTCCATGGTTCATCGCCGTATAGGCGGGAGATCTGCGCCGACGTAATCAATTCCGCCCTCCATGCAGACGCGGCAGGAGTTTTCTTGGCCGGTGGAAAAATCCAGGGTTCCGGGCGAGAGAAAGACCGGGCCAGAAGCTGCTTGGTCAGGGTAGACCGGCGCAAACAGCCTATTTGCCCCGACGACCACGGCAAAGTTATTTCAAACGTCCGCGGCGGAAGGGAGCTGGTGCCAACCGCCATGTTCTTCTGTAGAGCGTACTTGTGAAGCTCGGATGTCCCGGGGAGAACCGAAGGCGCCGGCTTCGCTGATATCTACACTGGTGTGGCGTCACTTGGCAAACCGGTCTTCTGTTCTGACCCCAATGTCGACGCCACTTGGATGAAACTTTCACGTAAATTCGTTCGTGACTTGGACTGGATGGCGACCACAAACTCGGAATCTCAAGACCCTTCGCTGTAGTCCTCCTCAGACAAGACCCCTGTGTGCTTGGTGCGATTTGCAGTACGGCGCGAGGGCGCTCGACTTTCCGAGGGGCTGTAGATTTCGTCCGTGTCCGAGTCCGAGTCCATAATAAGCGCCTGTGTTTTGGCTCGCTTATGAGGCACTGCACGCTTCCCCCCGAGTCTGGGTCCGCCCACAGTGCCCCGCGCCCTCGAGATACCCGGCGCGTCCGCGCGCTTCTTCGATTTTTGTGCAATTTCGGGCTTCTGAATATCATCCAATGAACGATGTAGGTCTTGGTCCTGCTGCAAGCGGTCTTGGTCTTGCTCCGAGGCGACTAAGGTTGCCGACGCAGACCAATCTATGCTGGAGGAAGCAGCCGAACACAGATGCAGAAAGTTCATCAAGCGCTGGCGGCACTGGTCTAGTGCCACCTGACGACGACCTGAATCTAGCGTCCAAGCGTCTGACTTGTCTTGATAAGACCGGACCTTCCCGGTCTGGTCTTGAATTGAAATCTGAAGCTCGGCAATGCGTCGCGCGAATTCGTCGCCTTTCATGCGCAGTGAGGTCGCGTCGAACTGTCCGTCCAGCTGATGCCGGCGAACAAGTGCAAGTTGATCCCGGAGATGGGACTGATGAGCCTCCAGACGGGACAGCTCATGACGCGCGCTTACCAGCTGCTCTAAAATTGGTCGAAGCTGGCCAACATGATCGTCGCACTGCCTATCGGCATCAAGAAAGGCACCTATTGCCTTGACGACGCTGGGAGGGATGACAGCTGAAGACAAACGAGGGTCAAGACAAGTACAAGACGAAGACCAAAGATGCGCACCTCGTGTTGCCTGATGGGCCACCTGGGTCCTGAGACGCATGTTTTCTGCAAGCATATCCTGCATCTGCGTGTCGGCTTCAGCCTGACGCCATTCCGATGTTTGAAGTGCACGAGAGTTACGTGGGCTGTCAGACCGAGCCGACCGGACAGGCGAAGCAAGGTGGGGCAACTCGGCGCATAGAGTTTCTGCAAGAACAACAAGAACAAGCGTCAAAGGGAAGCATAAGAAGATCAAGTGCAGTAAAGGCAGTACCTGATGCAGGTGTCGAAGATGTTTGGTCCATGGGGAAGAAGTGTGAGTGACCAAGGTCCAGTTGGTCGAGTGATGGGTGAGTCAGCCCGTTATCGTTGTACGACACGGTCGGACTCAGGGGCGGCTGTGGTGAAGTGTACCACAAATTTGGTCACTTTTGGTCAAGGCAGTTGGTCGAATTTCGTATTGGTCTAAACAAGGGGGGCTTTTTAGCCTATCAGATTCAAGGAGTGTCAAGAACGCAAGTTTTGGTGAGTCACCTGACATTGGATATTTTACATAATTTTGTGTGGGTACATTAGGGACCATAGGGTGGTAGTATTATTGGTTAGTTGTGGTTTTTCCAAGTAAGAGTCTTTTGGTTGCGGATTTTCCAAGTAAAAGTCTTTTGGTCTACGACTAAGTGGCAAAAACCTCTTCTGGTTTTGGTCTACACAGCAGCAAGGGGTCGCCGTTATTCTTTTCACGTACACTAGTCGCCTCCGCCCACCGCGGAGTGTTTGGGGGCAGAGGGTTGAATTATCCCCTCTCGCCTATTATACCCGGTCTGGACGCGCTGCACGCGCACTTTGGCCACCGGAAGTCCCTCGACGGGAGTACGATTTGGCGATCTCGACAGTTTAAGTCACGTACGTTTGGAACGTACTAACAAGTGGATTGGTCTTTACGTGGAGATATCGTTCGTGGAGTTTCACGGGCATATTGGGACTTTACGTGGACATATTGGCTCATTGTAACATTGGTTAGAGTTTAGACCGGTTTTGGTCTTCTCTCATATTGGTCAGGGGATAGACCGGTTGATTGGTCTACCATCTATTAATTCGTATTGGTCAGGTCTAGATCGTTTGGACGATCGACCTATTGGAATTTATCTTTTGGAAGTGTTTCTGGTCTGTACGTACCTGGGGTGAAGATTTCCGCCCTAGGTACACCTAGCCAGCACGGTCTCCGATATTCAAGACAGAATCAGATCGATCTGCAATCCGATCCACCGAATGTGTAACTAGCCCATTCCATCGGGTACACAAGGTGAGATGAACTTAAGTGAATCGGACCAAGTGTCTTTGGATGATGACCGGTCGTCTGCCAGCAGCGGACGATCGGACCAGATTTCGAGTGGAGGTCCGCGGGGTACCCCCCCCCCCGTAAGTTGGAAGGCTGGGCACGATGGTGGTGGTCAGGTTGTCGATACAAATGTATTCGATTTAGAACATGACTCCACCACAGCAAGAGCCCGGCAGTAAATGATATCGTGGTTTTCGGGTCACCGTGTATGGTTTGGCGGGACCCAAAGAAGAAGACGCTGGCGAAACATGCCGAGCGCGCCCTAATTTTGGGGAAGAGTAATGAAACCAAAGGTTTCAAGGTGCTTCTGATGAAGGACAGGGTGGTCGTGGTGACGCGGCACGTCACCGCGATCGATACACTCAATGCAGAAACAAGCGAGAAGGTAACCAAGATGTTGGAAGGTGAACGCAGCCAAGAACTCGAGGAAATGGCCGAGTCGCGTTCAAGAAATGTCGGTTAGAATACGAAAAATAAAGGGCGCGGAAGTCAAGGAATACCGGAGGCTGCAGATGAGCCGAGGCGCGCCGAGAAACCAGTGCAGGGCACGAGAAAAACACGCAGGAAGTTCAAGAAGACAGTGAAGGGTCAAGGGTATGAAGATTCAAGGGCCAAGAGGGTGGCACCAAGTGTGGAAATTCCGGAAAAAATTGCTGGAATTAATGAAAATGTGGAAGGCGCTTTATGCGTGTATGCAGTATGTGAACCCGGTTGTGAGCAAACAGGTGGCTAGATGATACTGCCGGATCCGAAGAACTACCGTGAGGCGCACGGTGGCCCACAGTCAAGCATGTGGAGACAGGCGGAAATTGAGGAGCTTAAGGCCCTCCAGGATTTGGAAACGTGGGATGTTTCTCGCCTCCCTGAGGGCAAGGTACCTCTCCCGAACAAATGGGTGTACAAGACAAAAGTCTGTGCAAATGGGTCGGTAGAGAGGTACAAGGCGAGGTTGGTCGCCAGGGGCGATAAGCAAGTTTTCGGGGACGATTATTTTTTCACATTTTCCACTGTTATGGAATTGAACAACGTAAAGTTGATTCTGCTTTTGGCGCAAGTGTGGGGGGTAGCGGCACGCCACGGCGATGTGCCTAGTGCCTACCCCAAAGCCAAGTCTGAAGAGGATATTGAGATTTATTTACAGGTGCCGCAAGGCATGGAAATCTCGGTGGATACTTTGCGAAATTTTGGTGTCGATTCTCAAAGGAAGCTTGCATTGAAGTTGAAGAGAAATCTTTATGGTTTAAAGCAGGCTGGGCGCCTATGGCACCAGTGCTTATGCGAAACATTGATGAAATTTGGATTCACGCAGTGCGTGACCGATACGTGCATTTTTGTGAAGCACCAGGGCGCCGAAACGGTGGTGGTCGGAGCATATGTGGATTACCTCCTGGTTACTGGAACCAGTGAGAGGATCGTAAAGGAATTTTTTGCAGATATGAAAATACTGGAATTGAAAGATTTGGGCTGCGTTACGAAGTTTCTGGGGATACGAATTCAAGGCGATCCAAAGAGTGGATACGTATTGGATCAGGAAGTAACGATCAGAGAGATCCTCAAGACAAACAAGCTCGAGAAGATGAACCCAGCCCGAGCTCCGGTGCTGGATCTGGATGCTGTGAAGGAGTTTCAAGAGCTATTACTATTGCATCCAAAGGAGAATGTACCGAGTGTGAAGCAGTTCCAGTCGCTTGTGGGAAGCTTGCTATGGGTTGCTCGGTGCACGCGTCCTGACATTTCGTTCGCCGTGCACCGAGCCACGCGTAAGACCCATGCACCCACGCTGGGTGACTACAAAATTGCAAAGCGCATTCTGAAATATCTCAAGGGCACGATGTATTTAAAGCTGGTTCTAAAGCACGATGAAGATTTGCCCATGCCACTCCGGATCATGGTCTACAGCGATGCAGATTTCGCTGCTGACAAGACCGACCGGAAGAGTGTTTCAGCTATGGTTGTTTTCATAAATGGAATTCTCGTGAGTTGGGCCTGCAAGAAGCAGAATGCAGTTGCGCTTTCGACTGCGAAGGCAGAAATTGTTGCGGCAGCGATGGCCGGCAAAGAGGCATTGGGTTTGCGACAGCTGGTCTCTGAAACTGGGATGCACGCGAAGACGCCTCTGATGTTCAAGATGGACAACCAAGCCGCGATACAGCAGCTGGAGGACGAGGCAAGTGGATCAAGTTCCAACCACGCCGACGTCAAGTTAAAGTTCCTTAAGGATTATACGAAGAAGGGCATTGTTGTGGCCAACCACGTGCCAAGTGAGGATATGTTAGCTGACTTGCTGACTAAGGACTTGGGAGCGCAGTGGATCCAAGTGTTGCGTGCGACGCTGGGCTTACAGTGATGGTGCTACAGCCTCCGGTCTTCCAGGAGGAGTGTTGGAAGAGTGTGTATCCATTTTGTAGTTTGCACTCCTCCGTATAGTGGAAGCCCATTGGCTGTTGCAGGTAAGCCATACATTTTTACATATAAAAATCAGTTACAGTTTTAAGTTGCAGTAAGGACTGGATAGCGACTTAAGTAACTATACATAATATACTTTACTTTCCGTTTTGCATTAAAACACACAGTTCCAGACTGAATACATCCTAGGGCTACGACGCGCCTCACACCGTTCTGCAACTTCCGCTCATCCTCCCACACTGTAACTTGGTCAGGTGGTGAGTATTGATCGCGTTAAGTGCTTGCAACCTTTTCTGTGTTGTTTAACAAAAACAACGGTGCACCTCTTGGCATACATTCGGGATTTCCATTGTGCACACCTCAACCCGAGTTTATAGATATATTTGGAGATATTATACGCTAAAAGGAACGACCCGTCGCCCAAGCAAAAGAGACTCGTCGATCTAGCTAGCGTTTTTTTCTCTTTGGGTTGGCAACATTTATCTGTGGCAGGGGCATGGATGTTATTTTCATAAAATCAGGGGCATGCATGTTATTTCCGCAAAAAGCGAGGGCATGCATGAAATTTTCCCTGTTCAAAACAACTGTAAGTTGGCAAATCGAGTCTGCAAGAATATAGAGGGCTCGAATCAGGTTTTAAAATATGGGACCGAGATTCATCCGACGAGTGGCGATTTCTGGGTCGGCTTGTGGAAACTCGTGGAGCGAGGATATTAAAGTGGACTTTTTGTCCTTTCCAGGCTGGTTGTAATGAGGTCAAACGGTAAGATCAGGTAAAGGCGGCCCATCGGATGCGGCGATCAGACTAGTGCCGATGACCGATCGACCACATGTACGATCGTGGTTCGGAGTAGCGGATCGGAGCAAATTTTTGCGGATTTGATCGGATAGGGACAAGTCATCGTTGATACTCTTGCAGGTCGGTCTATCGATCGAGTTATCTAGCGGATTTAAAGAAACGAAATCATATGTAGCTATTTTGGAAGTTTTGGCTAGAACGTAATTTCTTGAAGATAAAACACCATTGGCTGAAAGTGCATATGGATTTTCATGTTAGAAGTCATGGTTAAATTTGGCAGGGCTGAATTAAACCTAAACATTTTGAAACCGGATTTTAGGTTTGAATAAAGGGCGCGGCTATTTCCACACACGCTTTTGCTATTTCCACACACAGGCTACATTTGATAATTATCAAAGTGTGTGTGTGTGTGTGTGTGTGTGTGTGTGTGTGTGGAAATAACGGCGCCCTTTCTCATAACTTTCGTTCACTACGAGTATATTGTGTAAAAATAAGTAACCTTAAACTGAACTTGTGATTTGCATGATGTGATCCTTTAAGGCTGCTTATAAAAAACTAGCTGTTAAGAGAAATCATTACCTGGACAACTCACACATTATTTACTCCATTCTGTTATCATCTCGTACTTTATTCTCTTTAATACATCGTTTTCTTCCTTCGATAACAGCTCTATGCTGTTCACGGCTCAGCAATGACAGTAACAGTTGAGATAGGAAACTGCGGATCCATGCGCGATGTATATCGGGGATTTACGGATAAAAAGTCTATACCTCGCTATGTTTTACAGAATGCGAGCCCGCATCACCTTCTTCAATAAAGTCCTTGTTAGCGGCCTGCTGATTTTCTTCACGTGGTGAAGAATTCGTTCGACGGGTTTACTCTCTCATGTTGGAATCGGCAATTTTTATTCCTCGTCCTCCAGTTTTTCATCAGAATATCGGCTATCGTCGTCACGTCGCAATTTCCTCACTGGAAAAGCAGTATTTCGTTTCAATTTTAGATACTATAGAAATCTTTTCACGAAAAAAAATATTCGACCTACAGAAAGCATCTGTAGCAGCTTTATCATCCTTTGGGAGTTTGACAAAACCCACAGAGGAACCCACTGTATTCCGGCACATTGACGGCAATCGATGAAGGTGGCCATGGCCAACCTCGGCGCCTAAAACACCGTCCCCTCCCCATCGCTCAGTTGGTACAATGGACACAATGCGCACCTGATCATCAAGTGAACTTGAATTAAAAATCGTAGTTTCAGCTAAATCCTTTCATGAAAATTATAGAAATATACCACACTCACTTGTACACATAACATTGAAACGATCCGTTTAATGCGTCCAAAATCTCATCATGCAGATCCTCTGCATCCGTAAACACGCGTTCTGTCGTACCCAGTACGTAATCCGAGCCTGCTCGTAGACCTGCACGTTCAGCTGGTGATGATATGGCTACATTCTATGGGGTCCACATGTCGTCAGGGTTCTCAGTTTTTTCAACTAGTTTCCAAAACGGGATCGTGCAACGTACCAGCACATGGATCAATTATCTTCCGCACCCTCATACGAGTCAAAGCGGATCGTTACGCCTAGTAATCCTTTGACTGGTCATTTGCAACTCGGTGTTAATTGCAACTCTCTTGTCGTTTGTGACTTGACGTTCCACACTGGGAGCTGCATGGGGAGATCTTCACTCTGAGCAATCAGTTCCACGAGTATTGCGTCTCGAGTATCCTAAATCAACACACGTCATAGAGAATTACTCTATTACGTATGAAACGTTTCCTAACGGAAGAACAGGTCGTAAAAGTCGTATGCCATTCGCTTCCAGTATAAAGTCAAAAAAACTCACAAAACCCACTGCCGAAGCTGGAGCCTTCTCTTGGATGCCAAGTACGCGGAAACCTCAGCACTCGCCACTTTCGACGGTGTGCTCATCTCCATAGCCAACTGACGTTGATCTAGCGTTCCTCATCCTAAATTTAGGTACCTTTAAGTATGAGGCATGTTTTCTACTCAGTACGAGTACTATCTTTTGTAATAGAGTGTTGTTGGACGTAGTTCTCGGACTTACTATAGTCTCCGCATAGTATGCTCGGAAGAACGAAAGTTATGAGAAAGGGCGCCGTTATTTCC
The DNA here is from genome assembly GCA_026184515.1 of Peronosclerospora sorghi. Taxonomy (NCBI): domain Eukaryota; phylum Oomycota; class Peronosporomycetes; order Peronosporales; family Peronosporaceae; genus Peronosclerospora; species Peronosclerospora sorghi. Next base: position 25,821,321 of record CM047582.1, on the reverse strand, counting down.
ACACACACTTTGATTATTAACAAATATAGCCAGTGTGTGGGTGGAAATAGCAAAAGCGTGTGTGGAAATAGCCGCGCCCTTGAATAAAACCTAATAAAACCTGAATTCAAACCTAAGTTGCTCAGTTTATTCCACTTACTCAGCCACCTGACAGGTACATAAATCAATGACCTGGGGATGCTCCTGAGCAAAAGCATTATTAGCAGACCGCAAAGCAAAGATACATGGATGAAAAATATGTGGAAATCCTACATAAAACTAAAGGGGCTAAACTAGGATACTATTTGAAAAGGAGTTTGTAAAACTATTATGTAGTGAAAAACCAAATCCTAATAGTACTCCAGTAGCGCTAATTTCCATCATCTTCGGAACCCGAGTTGTCGTCACTGCAAACATTAACCGCAACATCAGCAAATACCGGGTAGTTTGTATTGATGTATACAAGCCTTTCTACACGTTCGTTGACCAGGCAATTCCGCATTTTTGAGTAAACAAAGCCAAATGTTGAGAAGTTGCGTTCGGAGGCAGTTCTAGACGTTGCAACTGCAAAAAAGCGCAGTGCAATTTCTTGAAAGGGTGGCAATGAACTGACATGAACCTGCCAGTATTGCAAGATTGTCTGGCGCCTGTAGACCAGCATACGGTAACGCAACCCTTTATGCCGCTTTTCGTTTTGTGCATCTACCACAAATTTGGAGTATTGAAGGTAGACTGTCTCACATCGGGCATTATCTAAGGGTGTTGTGTTGTCCTTTGGAGTGTTCATAAGTACTTGGAGAACCGTTTGTTTGAAGGTGTGGGCCAAGGCCTCCCCTAGGTACCGAGGGTCCAACAAATATTTCATGCCATGGCCGTCTCCATACATGAACTTGAGCCGTTCAACCGTAAGACCTGCCAAGTAGGCACACTCTTGTGCAGTGATGAGTCCCTTGGCTGCAACTTCTGCATACTTGACTGAAATGCTGGTAAAGTCAGGGTACACTTCACTGACAGGGCAGGAATCGGATTGATACTTGACTATCAATTCGTTGAGTGGTTTGAGCAAAACCATTCCCTTCTCTAAAAGTGGCTGAAAGGTGTCTGAGGTTACTATGTCCTTAATTTTTCGACGCTGTTCCTTCTGCTCAGCGTTGCCAGAGATAAAGTCGCGTTCATTCACCAATGTGTGCAATAGCGCTTACGACTTCAATACAGTTTCAAAGCAGTTTTGGAGGGATCCCCACCGTGTTGGAGCAGGTAAAGCAAGTTTTCGGAATCCTTCACCTTTCGCTCGCTGTAATTGAGTCAATTTATCCTTGATCGCACGATCATTGTTGAAAAATTTGACAACCTCTTTGACGTCCTTCACAAACACTTGAAGATATTTGAAGGGATAGCAAACGGGGAAAGTAGCGACATCTGATCCTTTTTTGGTTTTGGTGGCAGCAACAATATCTTTGACATACAAGTGTAAGCCATGGGAAGTGCATCCTTGAAAAAAAGCGCAGGGAACATGACCTTCAAAAAGCCCCATGCTTTTTTATTTGCAGTAGTATTGTCGGTCACGGCCCCAACAAAGTTGAGGTAGGATTTTCTGAAAACGGGGAAATATCCTCTGAAATCCATTCCCCGGTGTGGCCCTGCTGACCAGTGGATACTGCTTCGAGGAAGAGTGATTTCTGTGGCGGGACGGTAGCCATATAGTTCACGATAGACTCGTTGCGGACGTTTGACCAAACGTCCGAGACCAGACAAGCGTTAAGAGATTTTTTTCAGAAATGTGTCACATTTCTCTCTTATCATCTCGTGGCACTTGTCAAGGAGTGGTCCACTGATCTGCTTTATGCTTGGCAGAAAATCCTCATCAGACCTCAAAAGCTTAATGGCTTCTGCCAATGTCGGATTTTCCACCCTTTGGAAAGATGGCCCGGTCATGTAGTAGTGCAATGCCATGGTCTCTTGGAATTTTGTACGGGTAGCTTGAGGAAGCTTCGGGCACATGAAAGATTTCATCGATTTTTTTTTTACTGCCAGATGGGGCTGCTTGGCCTGCACCGAACTGTAACGTCTTCTGCTTTTTGGGCTTGTTCCTCCAAGAAGTAACCCGCTCAGGCTCCTGAGGCAAAGTCTTGGGACATTGGGTTAAGGGACGGCATCTATTCATTAAATGCGCCTTAGCTTGCTCATATTTTGTCCAGTGAGGCACAATCCCATTGCAATGCCTGCAAGGAACTTGGTTGTTGTAACAGGGTTACATTTGGTTACGTTGGTGTACGTAAATACACAACGGTTGAGGTCAAGTATTGACCGGTCCGAAAGGTTCGTACCTATTGGCCGTTTTAACCAATCAGGGCAGGAGACCTTGGTGAAGGCGTGGCAGCCTGCCACGTGTTGGTACACAGGTGGTGTACATTACATTTCGGCTAGGTACGAACTGAGTAAGTTCTACTTAGTATTACATATAGTTTACATTAGTTTATTAATTTAGGCTAATTACATAATAAATAAAAACCAGTTTTCAATTAACACTAAACCCAGCTAGACGCTCGATCGCAAGGGTCGAGCGTGCTGTGATTGTTGTAGTAGGGGATAACGTCCCCTAGCTACTCCCTATTTAGGGAAAGCGTTAAGCTTAAGTGTTAGCGTGCGGTAACCGGAAACTGGGTAAATCTTGGCCCCGAGCGAGAGAGTTATCCCACGCCAATCCCTTTTATAAGGGCGTATCGTCTGGGTAGCGGCGAATTGCCGCTTAAGGAAAGTCTTCCTCTGTGCGCTAGCCGCACCGTGCGTGTACGCCCCGGCTTTAGTGCGTATACGCACCGGCTACATCTGGTAGCACTTGTCGTCAATCCAACACCTGCGTTGGTAGACAACATCCTCTGCAAAGGATGAAACAGGAGGATTGGGCTAGGTTAACCCCCGTCCAACAGGAAGCCTTTACGAAGCTAGTACCGATATTGGGTTCGGTTGGCATGCGCCACCTAGTGGAGCAGGGCTTTGATTCCGTGCGCGAGAGGGTTAACGCCCGCCTCGCCCATGAGGAGAGTGTGTACGTAAGTCATTCTACGTCTACGGAGGTGCGCCCTCCGTTATCCTTTAAGATAAAGGAATTCACCGGTGAAAAGGGTGATAACCTTTATGTGTGGGTTCGCGAGGTCAAAACGGCCTTTGCCACAGCGAATGTGATCGGGGATCACTTGCAAGTGGGACTTGCACTGACCCATATTACGGGTAAAGCCCGTGCATGGCGTTCACGTGACCGGAGTCAGTCACGGACGTGTTCCCGACCTGGGAAGTCCTTAAGCAAAAGCTTATGGACATGTACGCTACGCCTGATTTGGTTTTCCAGAATCAGCTCGCTTTTTTGAGGTGCCGTCAGGGAACTAAGGACTTGTAGATATACGTCCAAGAACTGAAGACCCTGTTGGCAGCGATGTACGCGAAAGCGTACTAGGACGATGTGTCCGTTCCCGTGTTCATGGAAGGACTAAAGAAGGGCCATCACGCTTGGAGCTTTTCCGATGCCGACCCCAATCCTTGGGGGAGGCGTTTAAGATGGCGTTCAACGCCGAGAGGAACTTTCGTTCCTCTAAGGTGGGTCCTGAACCCATGGACCTGAGTCAGGTCGAAGCGGAGGAGAAACCTTCCGCTAATAACCACGGTGACTCTACCTCGCAAGGTCGGGAAGCGGAGCTCCTGACCATGTTGCAGCGGAATGGAATGCTGAGATGCTTCCTGTGTGGAAGCACGGATCATCTGCGGAACAGATGTCCGAGAAATCCCCAGCGAGACACTCGCTATAAGGGGCCAAGGGCGGGTAAAAAGCCCTTGCGGAAGCCGTCGGGAAACGACGGCTCCCAGTAGGTGCGGGGCGCCCTACTGGGGGATCCCTCAGTGCTGTTAAGCCCCAGGGTAGCGGCCGACAGCACAAAGCCCCGAGGGAAACGGTGTTTTCTATAACCTAGTTGGTGTACCAGCCAGGGTTGCTGGTCGTCCTTGCGGACGTGAAATGTTTTGATAAGCCTTGGAGAGTCTTGATAAACTCTGGAGCGTCTGACAATTATGTCAGACGAGCTTCTGTGGAGAAGAGTCGGCTGTATGCCGAGGCCCTAGAGGCACGTTCTCGTGACGTTGTCACGGTCCGTCTAGCGACGGGCGTACGGGTTTCTGTACCCAAGGTCTCGATTGACCTTAAGCTGAAGTTTGCATACTTCGATAGCTTAGAACGTTGTCTAGTCCTGGATTTGGACTCGAGGTATGACCTCATTCTGGGCATGAAGTTGCTGGAACGCCACGAGCCATGGATATACTGGAAGTCTAAGTCAATTGGCGCAACCCACCCGCGGTCGGGTGAAGCATTGGAGAGTCATGAACCCACCTTTGCTCGATCGCAAAAGCGATTCTGGCGTGAGATGCCAGAGATTGGGATGTCTGAAATGATCAGTCCCAATGAGGTCAAGGAAGTGTTCCTTGACGAGGGGGATTCGGCGATTAATCCTTGCGCCGATATAGACGGGACTGGTGAGTCACCAGTGGTAGAGGTGGATTACTCTTAGGTTAAGCGCGAGGCTCTTCCTAGAGAAGAGACCCGTAGTTTGTCTCTTCTGCAGGTCGTAATTGATTCCGACCACGCCGTGTTCGGCGAACAAGTTGCGACTCCAGTGGTAGGGGTGGAGACCCCTGTGGTTAAGCGCGAGGCGCTTCCAAGCAAAGAGACCCGTAGTTCGTCTCTTTCGCACGTCAGAATTGATTCCTACCACGCCGTATTAGGTGATACCGGCGAGTCACCGGTGGTAGAGGTAACGACCTCTGTGGATAGGCGCGAGGCGCTTCCAATAGATGGGAAACTGACTCCCTCCATCTGGGTCCCGGAATTAGTCCCGAGGCCAGTAGTCAGAAGTCCTATTGGATGCTGAATAGCGTGACAGGTGTTGTCGAGGAAGGCGTAAGCCTGGAACGGTTGCCTGGGGTAGGCGACTGTTGTCGTTGGAGGATATGTCCTTCAACGAGTTTGAATCTGCTGTTAAAGCAGGTGAAATCGACGAGGTTGTCGTATTGCTTCCGGAAGAGGAGTTGAACTACTCATCCACGATGGACGAGTCAGTTTTGGTGCAAACCAAACAGGCATTGAATTCCCGAAGCGGTCTCGAGATCCTCGCGGATCCTGAGGACCCTTACAATTCCTTATTAAAGGAATTTGGAGATGTCATTAGTGAAAACCCGCCGATGGAGTTACCACCGGATCGGGGAGTCCGACATGAGATTGACTTGGTTACTGGAACCAAATACTGCATCGCTAGGCAGTGGTCTCTCCCTAAGTGTAGCCGGTGCGTATACGCACGGTCCGGCTAGCGCACATAGGAAGACTTTCCTTAAGTGGCGATGTGCCGCTACTTAGCCGATACACCCTTATAAAAGGGCTTAGTAAGAGATTGCTCTCATACTCGGCGCCAAGATTTCCCTTGTTTTTCTAGTTAGAATTAACTAACGCCTTGCAACATGGATTCCCTTAGAAAGGGAGTAGCTAAGGGAGGTGCTCCCTTTTGCTACAACACTCACAGCACGCACGACCGGTCGAGGTCGTGCGTCTAGCTTGATTAGTGTTTTTTGTAAACTGAATGTATATTTAATATGTAATTAGCCTAAATTAATTTAAACTAATGTAAACTATATGTAATACTAAGTAGAACTTACTAAATTCGTACCTAGCCAAAATGTAATGTACACCACCTGTGTACTAACACGTGGCAGGCTGCCACGCCTCCACCAAGGGCTCCTGCCCTGATTGGTTAAAATAACCAATAGGTCCAAACTTTTCGGACCGGTCAATACTGACCTCAACCGTAGTGTACTTATGTACACAACATAACCAAATGTAATCAATGTAACCCTGTTACATCCTCCCCCATCAAGATTTTTTCTTACGCAATTAATCAATTATAGTTGGAGAGCTCCAACTGCCAGAACTTCTGGCTAACCATGAGCACCTTTAGTGGTGCTGCGGATTCTCCGCAAGAAGAGGAGGTAGACTATTCCGATAACTCGGGGTTGGATGCCCTTGGGGATATCTCCCCAAAGGCTTATCGCTCCGACAACGCCGAACAGCGATGTCTGGAGCCCAATCCGTTCCCCACACGTGTGGAAAATGCACTAGCTAGTGCGACACCCCTACCAATGTCGGATGATACATCTGGATAGCCGAAGGCGATCATCACCAATGCGTTGGATGCGGCTCAAGAAGCTCAACTTACCGCACAGGCACACAAGGCTGCGTTACGCGCCCCCAAACGCCCGCCCCTGGCGGCATATAATTTTGAGGATCCTCGTGACCTCCCAAAGTGGGCTAGGACCATGGTAATGAATGGTTTAGCATTCTATACCCCTGTCCCTGCGGCTGAACAGCCGTATCAATACGAACGCCGGAAGAAACTCCAGGAACAACTCCTCGCGCAGAAGCAGTTCACTAGCGTCTCATACCGAGAGCGCCTTGACAGAAAGGCACAGGGTTCCCCTGTTGAGAACCTCCACGAGGTTCCTATCATTCTTTCTCCGGGAGAAAGTGCCGAAGATTCACAAAAGAAGGTTCGCGCTTGGGCGGAAGGGGAGAAACTCCTCCCTAGCTTTACTCAGATGCACAACAGCTATTCCCACCGTGACGTTCGGGTGGAGAGGGCGTTGCGCATGGCGTTTTCCCGAACCAAAGCGATGGGGCTATTACGTTCCCCTTATCGCACGCGCTATGCCAGCGCTCCTACCCCCAACGTGGTGCCAGAGGCCAGTGTGAGCACCACATCTGCCTCCGGCGGACTCCCAACTACTGGAAGTGAAGGGGCTTCTCTCTCCGCTTTGGTCCTAGACCCGCAGCGGGATTCTCTCGCTCGAAAGCGTCAACGACGTCACGGTAATCCTGCCGCAGGGTAGTCTCGGACTCCCACGAACTCTGTGAGTGTGGATAGCCTTTCCACTTCACCAGATATTGGGTCTGCCCCCGATAATGGCGTCGCGCCGTCAGGCGCTCCACATGGTAATGTGTAGTACCCTCCGTATCGAGAACTGGCGGAGGAGGTTGCACTATTGCGACGTGAGTTCCACGAGCGCTGTGATCGACACAACAGTCGCATCCAAGATGTCCAGGAGCGACTCCGCGACGAGGAGAGTGTGAATGAACTCATCGAGAAGCGGATTGCCTCTCTTTAGTCCGTTATTGCGTAGTTTCATGGTCGCATTTCGACCCTGTCGGCGCTATTCCGACCTGTTGTGCCTTTCGGCTATCCGGCTTCACAGCATCCTCCAACAGGGGACCCGCCTCCGGGTTCTGGTATGGATTAAGGGCTATCCCACATAGAAGGTTGGATGCGTACGCATCGCTTTCGGGATATCCAAGGTATACGACAAGCCCTTTCGGGCTAGCACCTTTAAAGGCCCCACAAACCTGGGGCGCAGTTTGTTCCGTAGCACATTGGAAACTGCATGTGTAGGGAGATTATTAGCGTTTAATAATACACTTTCTACTACTTTATACGCCCTTTCGTTTCGCCGAACATTGCGGTCAGCCTGCTCCTTTTGCTTGTCTTGGCTTTCCGCCATGGCATCGCAAACGTGTCGTAATACACTAAGGCGCGTCGATAAAACCTTATCGATCTGCTTTCGCACAGATACAGGGCTGACATCAGGGAATTCTCCCCACTCAAGCCCTGGGACACACACACGTGGCGTCAACGGAACCCTCGGATTCACTAATCCGTTCACGTAAAACGGGGTAAGCTCCGTAGATGCATGGACCGAATTGTTGATAGCAAATTCAACCATCGGAAGCATCTCACTCCAACTCTTTGGGGAATCCGGACATAAAATCCGGAGAATATCTTCTACAACGCGGTTAACGCGTTCCGTTTGACCATTCGTCTGCGGATGATCCGCAGTGGACATGAGGAGCTTGGTGCCCAGCACCTTAAACAACGCCCACCACAACTGTCCCGTACAACGGGGATCCCGATCCGACAAAACGGAATCGGATAGACCATGCTGTCGAAAGACACTGTCTAGGAAAACTTTTGCTGTTCCTTTTCCACCAATGGACTCTTCACCGCCGCCAGGTGAGACATATTGCTCAAACGGTCTACAAAGACCAATCTGCCGGTGTTACCGGCCTTGTCCTTCGGAAAACCGAAGATAAAATCTATACTAATGGATTCCAACACTCCTTCGGAAGGGATAAGCTCTCCAAAGGCGCAGCTCACTCTGCAGAAGGTTTGACCCTCTGGAACGTATCACAGGTGCGAATATACGCACCGACCCACTTATACATTTTGGGCCACCAATACAAAGCTTAAAGAGCTGTAGGTCTTATCCGACCTAAATGACCACCCGGTAGGGGCGTCATGTGCCTCAAAGAGGACTCTATACTTCAGTTCCTCATCATGAGGAACAACCACCCGCAGAGTGTCCTCCGCGCTCGTGCTATAATATAGCAAACCGTCACAGTACCTGTAACGGTGTAACCGAGACCTAGCTCGACTTGACAGGGTAGGATTAGACGGACCAAGTCCCTTTCCACCCAACGCGCTGATAAGCGCCGTACATTGTGGGTCTTTCTCATACGCCTGGCGTATGAGATCCACCACAGACGAGGTGATGAATGTCGCGTGAGCGAGCTCGTAATCGCGACGACGCGATAACGCGTATGCAAGCACGTTCTTCTTGCCAGGTTTATACTTAACCTCAAAGTTGTACTCCGCAAAGAAGGAGAGCCAACGGGCCATCCGTTGGGAGAGATGAGGCGACCTTGTCGCTGTCCGTAAGGACGCGTGGTCAGTATAAACCACGAACGGCTTTGAGCCGAGTAGGTGAACCCTAAATTTTACAAGGGCATACTTCATTGAAATTAGCTCCTTGTCATGAACGGGATAGTTCCGTTCCGCAGCTTTAAGCTGCCTAGTCTCAAAAGCGATCACGCGTTCCCTTCCTGCATCATCCGCTTGTAACAAATCACATCCGATTGCGAAATCGGAGGCGTCACAGACGACACTAAATGGTTTCCCAGAATCTGGGAGAGCAAGAACGGGAGCTTTCAACAAGCTCCCCTTAACCGCTTCAAAAGCTTCTTGGTGTTCGGTTTTCCAACACCAATCAACATCCTTCTTAAGAAGGCCAGTTAATGGTTTCGCCATTTCAGCGTAGTTCTCGCTGTACTTGTGGAGATAGTTGGCTAATCCAAGCCACTTCCGTAAATCTATAAGATTTACAGGCGAAGGCCACTCCACAATGGCTTTCACCTTCGCGGGATCCGCCCGCACTCCATCCTTACCGATGAAGCATCCGAGGTAAGGAATTTCCTCAGCACCAAAGATACATTTGGATGCGTTTGCATATAACTTATGCTCCCGCATACATTCGAGAACCTCTCGAAGATGTATTAGGTGCGTCTGAACATCAGACGAGTCGCCTTCCGCGCAACTATGAACGAATATATCGTCGAAGTACGTCTGAGCGTACTTTCTATGAGGGCGGAAGAGTTGAGTCACCAAGCGATTAAAAGTCGCTGGCGCATTCGAAATCCCCTGTGGCATAACAATCCACTCCCACAGCATGCCACTAGGCGTGCTTACCGCTGTAAGCGGAATATCGGATGCTCGCATGAGCACCTGATAATACCCGTCCACCATATCTAAGGCACTGTACACAGTACAGCCCTCCATATTGTTCTGGAGGACATCCTTCCGAGGAATCGGAGTCTGCATGGGTACAGTAGCTGCATTCAGCTTGTTATACGCATGCACAATGCGCACTTTCCGTTCGGTTTACGAACACAAAAAGTGGGACATGAGTGGGGAGACTTTATCTCCCGCACCATCCCTTCCTCTTCTTTCCCCTTGAATAATGCGTCGATGACGTCGCATTGCTCCTTGGGGAGAGGCCACTGCCTAGTGACGCAGTATTTGGTTTCAAAAACCAAATCAGTTTCATGTCGGACTCCCCGATCCGGTGGTAACCCCATCGGCGGGTTGTCACTAATGACATCTCCGAATTCCTTTAGTAAGGAATGGTAATGGTCCTCAGGATCCGCGAGGATCTTGAGACCGCTTCGTGCATTCAATGCCTGTTTGTCTTGCACCAAAACTGACTCGTCCATCGTGGATGAGGAGTTCAACTCCTCTTCCGGACGCAACACGACAATCTCGTCGAGTTCACCTGCTTTCCCAGCAGTCTCAAACTCGTTGAAGGACATCTCCTCCAACGACAACAGTCGCCTACCCCAGGCAACCGTTCCAGGCTTACGCCTTCCGTGACAACACCTGTCACGCTATTCAGCATCCAATAGGACTGCTGACTACTGGCCTCGGAACTCATCCCGGAACCCAGATGGGGGGATTCAATTGACCCATCTTTAGGAAGCGCATCGCGCCTATCCACATAGGTCTTTACCTCTACCACCGGTGTGTGGTGAAGTGGAGTCTTTATTTACAGCTTGAAGAAGGTGATCTGCGGCATTTATTAATTCTTGGTATATTTTTATCTCGCCAAACTCTACACGTTAGCACGATAACACTTTCTACGCTGGTGATTTCTTCAAACACTAAATATTAGTGTCAAAGATTGTGTCATGCCTCCAATTGGTGAACAATATGAACACTTAGTGTATCATGATGTTAGTAGTGCGATGCTTCTGTCTTCTAGCAAGATGCTTCTATCCACCACTAGCACCAAGTGATGCTTCTCGCACTTTCACAATGTCTTGGAAAAGTTGTTTTGGGCTCTAGCATCATGGCAGTGACGCTAACGCTAAGTTTAGCGTCTTCAACTCCATAAATTTTAAGCAACTAGGTGAACTAGGGCACACGAGATAACAGAGCAACCAGACTATAGAAACAAACCATCAGCAACGCCACTGAAAGACAAGACATAGGCACAGCTTACCAGCACAACGGCGGATTCATACAGAGCGGCAGAACCAACGAAAAGTCTTGCGCCCTCGGCTTCATAATTCAACACCAAATGGCGCTAGGGCACACAAGATAACAGAATAACCAGACCATGGAAACAAACCATCAGCAACGCCACAGAAAGATAATACACAGGCGCAACTTACCAGCACAACAGCGGATTCATCCATAGCGGCAGAGCGAACGAAAAGTCATGCGCCCTCGGCTGCTCAAGCTGATCGGCTGGATGTTCCTGTTTGTTCTCAAGTGGTTAAGTATTTTAATTTTGGATGAGCAATTTCGACCAATCATCATCGACCTGCGACGGCCAGATAGCGACGGCCAGATCGCGACGACCAGATCGGGATGGCAAATCCGATTAATCAAGTTACAGAGGGTGCGACGGCCAGATCGCGATGCCAAATCCGATTAATAAAGTTACAGAGGGTGCGACGGCCAGATCGCGACGGCTAGATCGCGATGGCATATTCGATTAATCAAGTTACATAGGGTGCGATGGCCAGATCGCGATGGCAAATCCGATTTATCAAATTTCAGAGTTTGCGACGGCCAGATCGCGACGGCCAGATCGCAATGGCAAATCTGATCAATCAAGTTAAAGAGGGTGCGACGGCCAGATCGCGATGGCAAATCCGATTTATTTAGTTACAGAGGTTGCGACGGCCAGATCGCGATGGCAAATCCGATTTATCAAGTTACAGACGTTGCGACGGCCAGATCGCGACGGCCAGATCGCAATGGAAAATCTGATCAATCAACTTACACAGGGTGAGACGGCCAGATCGCAATGGAAAATCTGATCAATCAAGTTACAGAGGGTGCGACGGCCAGATCGCGATGGCAAATCTGATCAATTAAGTTACAGATGGTGCGACGGCCGGATCGCGACGGCCGGATCGCAAGACAAATCTGATCAATCAAGTTACAGAGGTGTGACGGCCAGATTGCAACGGCAAATCTGATCAATAAAATTACAGAGGATTGCGACGTCCCCAGAGTCCAATATTGAAGTCAGCGCTGAAGTAACCAAGAAGTAGTGGGTGAGAAAAGTGATTGACTTTGATGTAAGAGTTGGTAACAATTAATAGAACGAAATTTCCCCTGAACTGGTAAGATCTATGGCGGCCCTTAAAAACCAAAAACCTTCTTTTTTTGATCGCATACAAAAACCAAGTGTAATACAAGGAAGTTGTTGAGCACAGGCCCTAACAAGTGGAGCAGAACCCGGTTGAAGCGCGCTAGTGTTGGGAGCAGCCCAGAACCACCTGTGGAAGTGTACCCCAAGTGTATTTGATTGATTTGTTGGTTCGGGCGGAAGTATTAAGTACCCGGGAAGTAAAGCAAGGAGGACAGTCTTATTACCTCTTTGTGCTGTCGATTAAGTGGATTTATCATAATTTTCAACTCCTTCACGACAGGTGACTCGCTGGTCTCACCTAATACGGCGTGGTCGCAATCAATTCCGACGTGCGAAAGAGACGAACTACGGGTCTCTTCTCTAGGAAGAGCCTCACGCTTAACCTCAGAGTAATCCACCTCTACCACTGGCGACTCACGAGTCCCGTATATATCGGCGCGGGGATTAATCGCCGAATTCCCCTCGTCAAGGAACACGTCCTTGACCTCATTGGGACTGATCATTTCAGACATCCCAATCTATAGAATCTCACGCCAGAATCGCTTTTGCGATCGAGCAAAGGTGGGTTCATGACTCTGTCGTAAAGCGGACTTTTTAATTAGGCAAAAATAGGGCCTAATATTATGACTAATATTAGGACCTAAATTAGGGGCCTGATAGTGGACGCAGATAGTGGATACAGTAGTACATAAGTAGGTACCTCCATGTGTACCACGGTGGGTATAGTAGTACGTACCACCGTGGTGTACATAGACAGGATATAGAAGGGACACGGAAGATGTGCGGATTACTTACAGGTACGCGGCGAACACCAGCGAACAAACAAGG
>CM047582.1:25768742-25798433 GCA_026184515.1 Peronosclerospora sorghi | reverse complement strand
ACCGCATGATCAAGTCTCAAAAACTTCGATCAGCCGCTCCACCACAACTCGCCAATGCTTCACCCGACCTCGGGTGCGTTAAGCCAATGGACTTAGACTTCCAGTATATCCATGGCTCGTGGCGTTCTAGCCACTTCACGCCCATAATGAGGCCATACCTCGAGTCCAAATCCAGGATTAGGCAACGTTCTAAGCTGTCGAAGCCTGCAAACTTCAGCTTAAGGTCAATCGAGACCTTGGGTACAGAATCCTGTACGCCCGTCGCTAGACGGACCGTGACAACGTCACGAGAACGTGCCTCTAGGGTCTCGGCATACAGCCGACTCTTCTCCATAGAAGCCCGTCTGACATAATTGTCAGACGCGCCAGAGCCTATCAAGACTCTCCAAGGCTTATCAAAGCCTTTCACGTCCGCAAGGACGACCAGAAAACCTGTCTGGTACACCACTTTGTGCTAGAAAGCACCGTTTCCCTCGGGGCTTTGTGCTGTCGTCCCCTACCCTGGGGCTTAACAGCACTGAGGGATCCCCCAGTAGGGCGCCTCGCACCTACAGGGAGCCGTCGTTTCCCGACGGCTTGCGCAAGGTCTTTTTACCCACCATCAGCCCCTTATAGCGAGTGTCTAGCTGGGGTTTCTCGGACGTCTGTTCCGCAGATGGTCCGTGCTCCCACATAGAAAGAATCTCAGCGGACCATTACGCTGCAGCATGGCCAGGAGCTCCGCTTCAGAACCCAGCGAAGCAGAGTCAGCGTGACTCTTAGCGGAAGGTTACTCTTCCGTTTCGACCTGACTCAGGTCCATGGGTTTGGGACCCACCTTAGAGGACCGAAAGTTCCTTTCGGCGTTGAACGCCAATTTAAACGCCTCCACCAGGGATTGGGGTCGGCTTCGGATTAGCTCCGAACGTGCAGGACCTTATCTCAGGCCTCCATGAACACGGGAATGGACACATCGTCCGAGTACTCTTTCGCGTACATTCCTGCCAGCAGGGTCTTCAGTTCTTGGACGTATGTCTACAAGTCCCTAGTTCCCTGACGGCACCTCAAAAACGCCAGCTGATTCTGGAAATCAGATCAGGTGTGGCATACATGTCCATAAGCTTTTGCTTAAGGAATTCGCAGGTTGGGAACACGTCCGTGACTGACTCCGAACACGTGAACGCCCATGAACGGGCTTTACCCGGGAGATGGGTCAGTGCAAGTCTCACTTGCATGTGATCAGCGATCAAATTCGCTGTGGTGAAGGCCGTTTCGACCTCGCGAAGCCACACATAAAGGTTATCACCTTTTTCACCAGTGAATTTCTTTATCTTAAAGGACAATGGAGGGCGCACCCCTGTGGACGTGAAATGACTTCCACAAAAATTCGCCTCATGGGCGATGAGGGCGTTGACCCTCGCCTTTACGGCATCAAGGCCCTGCTCCGCTAGGATCTGCATGCCTTCGTCGCCCAGTATGGATAACAGCCTGTTAAAGGCTTCCTGCTGGACGAGAGTTAGCCCATCCCAATCGTCCTGATTCATCCTTTGCAGAGGATGTTGTCTACCAACGCAGGTGTTGGATTGACGACAAGTGCTACCAGATGTATCCAGTGCGTACACGCACGGTGCGTCTAGCGCACAGAAGAAGACTTTCCTAAAGCGGCGATACGCCGCTACTTAGCCGATACGCCCTTATAAAAGGGCTTAGTAAGAAATTGATCTATTACTCGGGACCAAGATTTTCCTTGGTTTACCAGTTAGAATTAACTAACGCCTTGCAACAAGGCTTCCCTTAGAAAGGTAGTAGCTAAAGGAGGTATTCCTTTTGGCTACAAACACTCACAGCACGCGCGACCAGTCGAGGTCGTGAGTCTATCTGGATTAGTGTTTTTTGTAAACTGAATGTATATTTAATATGTGATTAGCCTAAATTAATTTAAACTAACGTAAACTATATGTAATACTAAGTAGAACTTACTAAATTCGTACCTAGCCAAAATGTAATGTACACCACCTGTGTACTAACACGTGGCAGGCTGCCACGCCTCCACCAAGGGCTCCTGCCCTGATTGGTTAAAATAACCAATAGGTCCAAACCTTTCGGACCGGTCAATACTGACCTTAACTGCAGTGTACTTATGTACACAACATAAACACATGTAATCAAATGTAACCCTGTTACACCGAGTGTGTAGCCACCCACACCAATGGGTAAACAAGGTGAGAAGCAAGACAAATCGGACTCGGCGTCCTGTAATGCCGATCGGGCGAGTACCCATGGAGTGCACGATCGTCAAAGTCGTCGTCGCCCTTTCCAAACACGAGAAAGAGCGTCGGAGTCGCTTGAAAATACCGGAAGACACGCTTGAGAGCTTGCCAGTGTGTCGGACACGGGTTGACAACGAACTGGCTCAAGACTCCCGCTGCTGCTGCAATTTCCGGTCGAGTCGCCACCATGAGGTACATCAAGCACCCAACCGCGCTGCGGTACGGCAAACCGTGCATTGTCTCGTCGTGCTTTCACTCGCCATTGCACATGTTCTTGGACAACTTGAGCACTGGATCTTCCGGGCGTCTTCACCGGCTTGCAGTGTTGCATGCCGAGCTTTGTCAGCACCGAGTGCAAGAACTTATTCTGGAGCACGGACACTGTACCCAGATCAAAGTTACGCGAGATCTCCATGCCAAGACAAAAGTTGAGTTTGTCGAGGTAGGACATCTCAAGCCGGTTGCTGAGAGCTGACTTGATATTTGCCATTCGTGCGTCGCTGCTGCACGTAACGATAAGATCGTCGACGTAGAGCACGACGAACGCCATCTTGGAGCTTTGCTCGCGCATCACGTACACTCAGTGGTAGGACCGCATTTGGTCAAGCCAAGATCGATCATGAATGTGTCGATGGTCTGGTTCCACATTCGCGGAGCTTGATTTAGCGCGTAAGGCGACTTCTTGAGCTTGCACACAAAATCGACCGGTTGTCTCTCATCGACGTAGCCCTCCGGCTGCTTCATGTAAATGCCTCCATCGAGATCTACGTTCAGGAACGCGGTATTAACGTCCATCGGGTTCAGCTGAAGACTGTAATTGTCAACTGGAGCGAACTTCTCGTCGTAGTCGATGGCAAACTTTTGTGCAAATCCCGTTGCGACGAGCCGAGCCTTTTACCGCTCGACTTCACCGTCTTCATTCTACTTGACCTTGAACACCCACTTGCAGCCGATGGACTTGCGTCCCTTTGGAAGTGGCACAAAATCCCACGTGTCGTTCTTGAACAACGACTGGAACTCCGAGTCGCACGCGTCGCGCCACTTGCTCGCGTCGCTGGATTCCATCGCCGACTCAAACGTTGTCGGTACTTCTCCCACTGAAGCCACGACGTGAGCAGCGTGCAGCGCCGAATGATCGTCAAGCGAGGTTGGCCGAGTCGAGTTGGCCGTCGTGTTCACGGACGCGCCGCTCATTCGAACGACTCCCACTGTCGCTGAGCTGCTGTATCTCTTCGGACGCGGGGTCTCTGCCATGTTCTCGAGCGACTGCGAGCGTACATTACGCTTAGAACCGCTGCTGTACTCTGTGCTGTTAGTCATCGGCTGTGGATGCGCAGGTTGATCTCTACTGCCAGGCACACCGTCTTCAGCACCTTGTTCCATGTCTGCTTCACCGACGCCAGACTTTTCGTAATCCTCGGCGGTGTCGTCTTCGTTGGTGAAGTCGATCTCCGCACCTTGAGCACTGAATCGACGACCATCGTCGAACTAGTCTTCCATGAACTTGCCTTCACGGCTCACGAAGACTCGACCGGTCTCGATGTCTTCGAACCGATACGCTTTCTCGTGCTCCGAATAGCCAATAAACCGACAGCGAATCGCACGAGCGTCGAGCTTGAGCCGCTATGGACTTGTCACGTGCACAAACGAGTGGCATACAAACGTCTTCAGGTTCGCAAGAAGCGGAGCCTTGCCGTTAAACACCTCATACGTCGACATGTTGTCGGCGTTTGAGCAACTTGGGCATCGGTTCCTCAAGAACTCAGCGGTCGTCACGGCTTCACCCCAGTACGGCTTCGACATCTTGGAGTGCTCAAGCATGCACCGCGCGCACTCCACGAGTGTGCGATTCATGCGTTCCGCCACACCGTTGAGCTGCGGCGTGTACGACGGTGTCAACTGCTGCACGATACCTCGATCGGCGCAGATCTTGGCCATCATCGCCGACTTTTATTCACCCCCGTTGTCGCATCGAAGCACCTTGACACGTCGACCAGTTCTGATCTCGGCCCACTTGACGAACTGCACGAACTTGTGGATGACTTCAGACTTGTGCTTCATGAGAGACACAACGCAGTACCGCGACTTGTCGTCGATGAACGTCACGAATAACCGCTTGCCGCTGAACGTCGACGTTTGCATGGGACCGAACACGTCGCTGTGCACCATGTAGAGTAGACCGCTCGAGCGCACAAGTCGAGTCTTGGAACGAAGCGCGTGTCTGCTTTCCAATCGATCACCCGTCACATAGCTCCCACTTGCTCGCAGCCGCGATGTCAATACCGGTTCCGAGCTTGTTCTTCACGATAATGTAGAGTCCGGCATGGCCAATATGGCCGAGTCGAGGTGCCAAAGGTGC
The DNA here is from genome assembly GCA_026184515.1 of Peronosclerospora sorghi. Taxonomy (NCBI): domain Eukaryota; phylum Oomycota; class Peronosporomycetes; order Peronosporales; family Peronosporaceae; genus Peronosclerospora; species Peronosclerospora sorghi. Next base: position 25,793,825 of record CM047582.1, on the reverse strand, counting down.
GACTTTGACAGCGAGCTTGGTCAAGTTGAAGCAAGTGCGTGCGCGTTCGCACCACTGTTGCCACCGTTGACTGGATTCATACTGATCTTGAACAGAACCTTGCCGAAGCTCTTGACGATGGTCCAATTGGACCCCTTCAGCGTCGCGACGCAATTGTTCTTGTCGAACGTGATCGGGCTGACATCCTTCGCGAACCGTGCCACCGAGAAGAGGGTTCGACTCAGTCCCGGCACAAACCACACGTTAGTGAGTATGACCTTGCGAGGTCCTTGTCCAGTCGGCATGACCATCTCGACGTCACCGCATCCGATCGCTTCGACAGTGCCGTCTTCCGCAAGGTGCACTTTCACAGGCTTAATCGCACGGAACTTTGTAAAGCACGATTTTGAGTGCGTCATGTGTTGAGTTGATCCAGATTCAATCAGCCACACACCACTCGGGTCTTGCGCCACGCTTGCGATGGCACCGACAGGACCACCTTCATCCATGAACAGGAAGTTGCTTTCGCTTTCGATCCCACGCGTGTCGTCTCACGCAAGTTGCGCTTGCACTTGCCGCCTACGATCACCGTTGGTGTTGTTCTATTGGTTCCGCACCGGGCACAGTGGCCGTGCTTGACGCAGTGGCGGCACGCGCCAGTCCTCCTCGCCGGACGTCCCTTGCGCATTGCGTTCGACACTAACGATTTCTCGGACGCAGCACCTTTGGCGTGCTGCTCATTTCGCTTCATGTCCTCGTGCATCAGTCGTGCCATCACGTGTTCTCACGTTAGCGTGTCGGCGCGCGACTCCAATTCTGTGATCAGGAACTAGTATTTCTCGTTCCAACTGCCGAGCAGCGTGATCACGAGTTATTCTTCACTGACCGGAGCGCCTAACGCGTCCAGCTGCTCCGCCGATGTCTTGATCTTGTTTATATGCTGTTGTACATTATCTCCATCCTCCATCATCGTCCCGAAGAAGCGTCGACGCATGAAGAGCTTGTTGGCAAGCATCTTCCTCTCGAAGTGCGCTTCCATACGTGACCAGGCATCTTGCGCACCCGACGCCGAGCGAACGAACGGTAGCTGTGATTCCTCCATCGCGAGACAGATCATCGCAAACGCCTTTCGCGACTTCCGTTGGTACGTTGATTGGTCTTCTTCCGTCACACAGTTCTCCATCTTGATCTCGCCGGACGTGACTTCCCACAGCTCGCGCTCTTCCAGCATCATCTGCATCTTGAACTTCCAAACGTGGAAGTTGTTTCCGTCCAACTTGTTGATGCGGGTTGTGGTGGTCTAGGCATCCATGCTGGTGGCGAAGGCTGACGGCGTGGAGTCGAACGGGCTTGGGCTCATAACCTGTTGCTTAAAAGCGTGTCGAAGACGAAGGAACTTGAGGGGTTGTATGCAAAATGCAAAGTGATTGATTGAGTGAGGGACTTAGTTCACACGCACGCTCTGCTGATCTAGCGATCTAGTGCTTGCTACGTCTAAGCCTCATGTACAGTCTCCCTACTGGATACTTACAGGATTCTTCTAGAATGTACCCAGTGTGGCGTAAACAAAAAACCATGAGTGTAGGTCGTCGCCCACAACCATGTCGCACCAGCGTAAGCATGTACCCACGTCATGGCGTAAACATGTCGAAATGATTGCCCAGGTGTCGAAACCGTGACGCCGACTCGTCACGCGCTGGCGGTCTCTCGGCGAGGCGTCTTCATCGCATTCTCGACACCGTCAAGAGCGCCGATGTCGTCGTTACGTGTTGATAATGTCAATAGTAGGCACCGAATTGACGAGCAATCGGTCGTGGGATCAATCCCCACAACATCCAGTTTCCATACTACCAAACGGGACCCCGGTAGGATGGAGTAGCCGACCTCTTGGAACAAATAACCTGGGAAAAGCATTACGATGGATAAAAATAATACAGACGCAACCGCTATTCCAATAGGGATCGAAGAATACATATAGCAAAAACAAAAGGGGAAATTTCATGCATTCCCTCGCTTTTTGCGGAAATAACATGCGTACCCCTGTTTTTTTGAAAATAACATCCATGCCCCTGTCAGCTTATCGGCCAATGAAATTGCTCAATCTATCAAAAAACGGTGGAAACGAAATAGGATCGAACGTCCATTACGCTGTCAAAACGGACAAGGACGAGGTCGAAGGTGTGAGCTCTACCGCGAAACCGAAGGCGACGGCGTCGCCTGGTTCTGTTGGTGCCCCATGCCTGGTGTTGTGCTCGATGTTCGTGTCAAGAAGGGCGAGAATGTCAAGACTGGGTTGCGCTCCTTGTGCTAAATGCCATGAACATGGAGACGGTTGTGTCTGCCCCCGTGAGCGGCCGAGTCGTCTCTATCCACGCGAGCGTTGGCGACGAGTCGGGTCGAGTGTCTTTCCAGACCACGACGTCGTCCTAGTCATGTTAGTGCTTAGTGCGTTAAGGTGATACTTAGCGTCCAAGTATTCGGTGAGTTTTTACTATAGTTGTACTAGTTTGATTATCACGCTTAGTGGGGTTAATCTATGGCTGATAGGATACTATTCGGCGGGCCATGTGCTCGTAAGCGCGGAAAGACAACGCTCGATTGGAGTGGGTCGAAAGTATGGGTTCCAGTCGACTGTTGGTGTTTTAGCACAGTTAGTAGGTCATGAGGAGGATCGGGTGGAAATGTTAAGTGGAAGCATGTATCAGTCAACTTGCGCTCCATTTTCATCAATCGGGGGCAATGCTGAGTCATCCTTTGGCGTGGCATGTGTGCGCTTCACAGTTGATGGGATTGCCCTTCGCGATAGTAATAACAGCGTGATGAAGTTCACGTTACCGATTCCATCCCGAAGCGAGCTTTACCCGAATTTGACGATGCATTCGCAGGATGTACACGTGTATAGCCGGATGTCAGCACCCGATATCGGCGAGGTAGATTTACAGGACTTGGACTTATCCGTTGACGATCCTGTTGAGATATGGTGCCTCGATGGCTTGCGCTTGGGTGTTGCAGTTTAAAGACATGTATCATTAATCTAATTGCGGATTGTGACCTCATGCTGTCCATTGCGTCCTGTTCAGGGTTACACAAGTAGTGCCAGCGTCATAAATGACAGACTAAAATGAAGAGACATGATAAAAGCCTTACTTCACTTTTTCAGCTGTCAAAAATAGCCTCGCTGATACTGATTGACTGGTCGTTGGCTACGTTGAGAAGAACGCAGAAACAAAGTGCGCTCGATAGGATTACAAACTGTACTTCGCATACTTATCGCCGCCAAGGCCGACTTGCAAGGTGTTTTCGTCCAAAATGCGTTGTAGCTCTCGCTTCGCCTCAATAACAGAAGCTTGTGTTGACCCCTCTATTGCCTAAAGATAAATATACGCGCGCGTCAATTAGTCGACTCTTATCGCAGAGCAATAATGTAAACTGACGTAATAGGTACAGTTTACGTTCCGATGGATTCGGTTTGCGGCCGGCAGGAATATACGACCCTCTTGCGATCACGGCGGCGCCAGTAAGCTCTGCGACCGAGTCACTGGCTTCTTTCTGCGTAACTCTCCATAGAGCTTGCTGTGGATAGTCATTAATTTTCAAGCTCTTCAATAAAGTGTTTCTCACCAGCACCGTTCTCGCCATTGTATCGCAAATCCAAGTTTTGAATAATTTTTTGCGCCTTAATCAAAGCAGACATGGCTTCACTGTCGATAGGCATGGCCTTCGAACCGCTAGCCACAGAAGGTTTGTCCGCTACAGATAGTTTGTCAGCCATAGTGCCAGCTTGTTCTTTTCTTTGCTCATCCATATCGTCATCATCACATGCGGTGGAATCCTGCAAAATAGAGCCGACGGCAAAACATGTTATGATCTTTGCGCCATTGAAAAACAATGTAATCGAGCTTGACAGCACTGTACCTCGATCAAAATACCATGGTCTAGTTCATACTGACGCCTCTGAACGAGCCACCTCTTTAGTTTAGTGAATACTCAGTCATTGAGACGTTTAAAAGCAATGGTACAAACACGCGTATATTCAAAAACTACTATGTACGTCGGACCTTCCGCTTCACTTGACAGAAGTGGCTGTGAAATTTAGCTATATTTGTAAATATTATACCCTAAAAGGAACGACTCGTCGCACAAGCAAAAGGGTATGGATGTTATTTTCAAAAAAACAGGGGTATGCATGTTATTTCCGCAAAAAGCGAGGGCATGCATGAAATTTTCCCAAAACAAAAATAGCAAATTGCATTCAGCATAGAGTAGCTCTGTAATAACTTGTCGGGCCAGAACCCCACTTTTGCTAGGGGCGCACCCCACTTTTGCTAGGGGCACACCCCTTACAAAAAAAAGTCAGACTTCCACTTTTTGACCAATTGCATCATTCCATACTAAAGAAAAAGCCTTGCTAGTATGAAGCGCTCCCCCCCTCCGCTGCGACTGGATCTCTGCAGTACAGCGGCCTTCTCGTCCCTTTTGTTGCTACAGGTGAAAGATTGCCCACACTTTTTTTTTATCCTGCATAACTCGCCAAGAAGATCTGCGTCCTAAACTTTGAAACGTGTCCAGTGACGTATGGGAATGGAGGCCAAGCAGGACGCGCTGGTGGATGTTATCCGTGCCATTATTGGACCTAGGGATATGTCACGTGAACATATCTTGGCGATACTTAAGCGAGCGGGAGATGATCCAAATAAAGCCGTGGATTTGTTTTTTCAGACCGAGGCTGCAAATGGCATCGCACCAAAGGTTAACGACGTGGAACCTGACGACGCCCTTCCACGCCTTCTACAAAGATGCGGAGGTTGACCTCGTGCAGATTCCTGGGGTAATTGGAGAGTACGGTGTGACTGCCGGTCATGCACCCGTTCTTTCTCAGCTTAAGCCTGGTGTCATCAAAGTGCATGTCGAACGTGAAAGGATGGCATAGCTTTTTCACGGCCGGTGGATTTGCTCTCACGCACGTTAATTCGGTTACGGACATTGCTTGTGTCGAGCTCGTCAAGGTTGAAGAAATTGACCCAGAGGCGGCTCAAGCTGGTCTCACCAAGTACCAAGCACAACTAGCTTCGGCCCCTGAGGGATCAGAGGAGAAACTGAACGCCCAAATCGGAGTTGAAACCCACGCAGCGATGGTTGCTGCTGTTTCTGGCAACTAAGCTGGCGACGATGTTGTAGCCTTTCTGGTCCTTAAAGCAACAAATAACTACCCGTCCAGTTCCTTTTGGCGCGTATACTAGAGAACATTTTCTATTACTTGCATCCTGAATCCTATTGATGATTTTATCTGGAAAACTCGAGTGGCTAAAAGTATTGACAAGCAAGAAGGTACCCGCAACGACATGACTCGAATAAAAAATGTTACGTCGAACTGTTACCCACAACTTGCGCTTTTCAAAGTGAAGTATTCGAAATGCGTTAAACACTTCCGTCCATATTGTGACTGATTGCTCATAACTGCCAGTTGCAATGAGTTCATCAATGTGTCACTCAGAAGTCAGGAGATCACTGCAGCGAGAGCCCAAAGCCACTGGCACGGATGAAGATGCCATGATTTGGTGCACAGCTAAAATATTTCTCGCCGTCAATGGTGCCGCTGTTCTTGCCTTTTTTTACAAAGTTACCCTAACCCTAGGGAGGTGCCTTATTATTAGCCGGTATTTTATTATAGTGGGGTGTCCCTTAGCAAAAGTGGGTGATTTCGTCACATTATATTTTCTGAAACCAACCAACTTGGTTTGGCCCGGGATCGAACCCGGGACTTTCCGGTTCCGCAGTAAGTAGTGAACCACTCGACCACGGTCGGATTGACCTCATAGCAAAAGTGGGGTGTGCCCCTAGTCTGGCCGTAACTTGTCGTAACCGAGAAGGTATATATTGGCTGTGTTAATAATACTGTACGTGACTACAAAAGCCAACTTCAAACGAAGGAATCTCAACAACAAAAGCCGAAGAGTAGTCACATGCTCGGGATCGGCTTCAAGCTCAGTGACACGTCAACGTCCACGCTCCGCAGCGCACTAGACACTTTTCTGCAACGCGAGTATGCGTCCGAAATAGACGCGAAGCGAACGGAGGCGCATCAAGCCGCACTCGGCCAATTCGTGCAGCTCAAAACCGAGGTGGATCTGGTGCGGTCGCCCTCGGACATCTCTCGCCATGTGCTGCTTCGATACTTTTCGCAGCTCGAAAAGTTCAAGCAGCGCTTTCCGTGCGATACGAATGTCTCTCGTAGCTCGTCAACCCGCTCGTCGCTACAACTGCAGTTTACGTGGAATGATTCGTTTTGTCCGCGCCAAAAGAGTACGCAGACGGGCGTTTCCTTCGAACAGGCAGCGGTTATGTTTAATGTGGGAGCCTTAGAGAGCCAATTGGGCGTGCAGGCAGACCGTAGCACGGCTGAAGGCCTTAAAACGGCCTGTCATCACTTTATGAGAGCCGCTGGTGCTTTCTCCGACGTGAACGACAAGATTGTGGCACAGACAATTGGATACAGAACCCCCGACATGAGTGCAGAAGGATTGGGTTTACTTAAGAACTTGATGCTGGCTCAAGCGCAAGCATGCTTTTATGAGAAAGCCGTAAAGGACCAGATAAAGGATGCAATCAAAGCGATGCTGGTGCAACAGGCGCTCGACTATTACGTCACAGCGCTAGACTTCTGCCGCTCGTCAGCACTTGCTGGATTTGTCGATAAATCCTGGGGTGCACACTTGCAATTTCAAGTACACTGTATGCGTGCGGCGGCGCAGTATTGGCAGGGAACAGCGTCCAAATCGGCAGCGCTGGATCGGGGACAAGGGTACGGCGAAGAGATTGCTAGACTTGACGTCGCAAATACCGAATGCAATGAAGCGTGCAAAGTGGCGACGCAAGATAAACTGCCAACGTCGCTGTTACAATCTGCGCAAGCATTGCAGCGCGTTGTTCGGGAACATTTAGAGGCGGCAAGAAAAGATAATGCGAGTGTGTATCTTGAAAACGTGCCCAACTTCTCCGACTTGCCCGTAGTTGGGAAGGTAACAATGGTTAAGCCTTTGGTTTTCACGACGGGGGAGATGGAAAAAGAATTTGGAGGGCTCGACCTTTTCGAGCAGTATGTACCGAAAGAGATTCTTCTTCGTGCCGATGTCGTGAAAGACGAGATAAAAACAATGATCGAGAAAACGGCTGAGAAGGTATCACAGAGTAAGGAAGCGACCAAGGATAAGCTCCATTCGATGGGTTTGCCTGCTTCTATCGAAGCTTTCGAAAAGACCAGCGACGAAGGACTTCCGCGTTCGATATGGCAGCGCATACAGTACGTCAAGGCAACAATAAGCTCGATTACAATGACAACGCATGGATCGAAAGAAAATTCGGTAGTGCTTTATATTCAACAGCAAGTTGAAGAGAATGAAAATATGTGTGACGATGTCGAGAAAAAGCTGCACTCGATCGAGTCGCTGCTAAGGCAAGAAGAAATTGAAGACAACGTGTGCCGGCGGAATTACGGTGAAACGAAATGGGTTCGGCCACAATCTACCATGTTCAATCAGGACTTTCTAGCAGATAGTGATCGCTACAAAGGTTTGGTGATGCAAGCGAAAACTTCCGACGGAATTATTCGAGAAAAGGTGGACAAAAACCATGAGAGGTTGGATGCATTATCGTGGTCAAAAACAAGGCTTGATCAAGAATTGCCTCAGTTACAGCACGATAACTTCAGTTGTAAGGAAGAAATAGGGCAGCTGTCCTCGCTGTTGTTGCGACTTGGGCAGCTTTTGGAGGAAAAAGACCAAGTCCTAGGTGATTTTCGGGCATCGTATGACAAATTTAACGCTCTTCCTGTGTTGCTGAGCGCAAACAAAGCTAATGGATTGTCCACTGATGCTGCTCTCGAACTTGAAAAGCAGTTCTTTCGTGATCACTATGAAGTCAAGATGTCCACTATAATTGAAGAAGAACAGGCTCTCCTCCGTGACCTGGTTGAGGTGAACGACCGCTTTGAAGCAAAGAAAGAGACAGACCATGTGCTACGTGATCGCCAGACCTTTCTCCAGCACTTGAGCGACGCTGTTGACGTTTTTGAACAGCTTGAATCGCACGTCAAAGAAGGTGTCAAGTTTTACAGGGAGCTTAGTACTCGAGTATCTCAGTTGCATCAAACCGTAGCGGACCACTGCTCCGCCCGCGAGCTCGAGAAACGCGAGCTGGAGATGAGCTTGAGTTTTGATGATGAAATGCGACAACGTGAAGTCCAAGACGCATCACTGGCCCAAAAAATGATGGAAGATATGAGCATTCGGGATGCAGTTACTGACCCGTATGTCAGCGATAAGGCTCTAGCGGAACAATTGGCAGCAAATACTCCGCAGCAATACGCTTCTACCCAGCAAGGAGTGGCGCCTCATCCTTATTATCAAGCGGGACTGCAATCCCCACAGCAATATCAACATCCGGATGCACATTACCAGCGAGTAGCTGCTTATGAAAACAGCTCAGCCATACCTCCGTTGGACCGAGGATTCTACAATCGACCGGATCATCATCAACAACCAAGCAATATTCACTGGTATCCGGGACAACATTATCCGCGTCGTCCAGCCGGAGACTCTCACGATTGGTACCCCTAGACAATTATTCTTTACGCAATTTAAGTGCATGGGTTTCCTAGTGGTTTACGTTGTTAATTTATACACAATTAATTAATAGGTTCACTTATAGCCTCATGTTATTAATTTATAGACAATTAATTGTATAGGTTCTATTCGAGACAAGATGCCGGACATGAAGCTAAGTGGTTCAGGGCATTTTGGGAGAAACTCGACTCGTTTGCAATACACCAAGCTCAAGCTATTGCGAGTCAACCCGCTTTCTAGCTATTCTGGTGGTAACGCGCAGATCCGACCCATACGTGGCTTATTACAAGGTAGCACGGAAGTCCCAACGTAGTAGGGTGGGGACGACTTTACAGTTACATGGCCATGGGGATACGAGCATCGTATCATCTTCTTAATCCCAATGATGCTGCAAGTGCCGCATCGTAACATCGAAATGACGAGTTGTCTGGCTGATGATGGGTCATGTTATCCTGGACTTGACAATGGGATCCAGACTACCTCTCTGAGCGATGCCTTGGACAAGGCAGATATAATCGATCCCTTGAGAAACCAGTATCGTACGATTCCTGGCGACAGTTTCGTCTCCTGTTCGACTCTCTGGTGAACAAGTAATGCGTAGCGTCTAGTTCCCTATATCCTATAGCTGCTTATAATCATTTTAACACACCATTTTTCGCGCCTATTAATTCCACTATCCTTCGATAGTCCTCAGTCATTCACATATCGATCATATCCATAGACACTGAATTCATTGTAACATATTTCCTCATATTTCTATCACATCACACGCCTGCTCGATCTTACAAGCGGTTTGGCAGCTCAATGTCAACACCTGAGTGGCCAAAAACTTAAGGATCGGCTAAATTTGAGGCTAATTAGACTAGCTACCGGTCAAGATATAATACAAGCGTCCCTCATGGACAGTTGTGTCGCCGGCGTCTTCATGCGTCTGCACAACGCGGAACCGGTTTTGACTGGCCTATATTCTGTCCATCTAGCTCCACAGTTCAGGTCCCTTTTGTCGACTGAGGTACTTTTGTTGGCTCAGACGTCGAATTCGAGCAGTGGTGCAGACGGCATCACCCACGATGACGACTAGTACCGTCAGTGGCACTGGGTGGCGCCAGGTGCACTAGTGGTTGTGGCTTGTTGCAGCACGATGTCTTGGGTCATCATGGGCTCAAGGACAGAAGGTATGGAAGTGATGCAGAGGCAACAGAAGAGAGCGAGCACAAGGCGCACAAGGTGCACAAGGTGCAAATACTTTACATCAGTCAAGTACTTTTTTATTATTATCTTTAGCGCTCTAACTAAATTCACTTTCCAACTCACCGCGTCCAGCTCAAGTGTCTTCTCACCTACTTCTAGGTCGTCGCCCTCTTTTGCATCAAGTGCTTCAATAACTTTTGTTGTAGTCCTTCCACTGCACGAGGAATTCGCTACAGGCTCGCCCATATCGAGATCTTCGACCTGACCGGATATACACAATTTATCTTCATTGATTGGAATGGTAAAACTTACGCTGATCGAGCAGTCGAAATGCACCCGATTGCGTAGCCTCAAAACATCCTTGGTCTTAGACTGTATCGTGTCGCTTTCATGCTGTTAGTGATCTTGATCCAGATCACGCCTCTGGACATAGATGGTAGCTCGTGGTTTTCGGCTAGGTACCTGATCGGGAAGATTAATAATTTTACTTCGGAGGCCATCGAGCTTCTGCTAAGAACTTTTAGTGAACTTAATCAGCTCGGTATTGGTCTTAGAGGACCTTTAAGTCTTGCAAGTCTGATTACGTTCGAACCGAAGAGCGGATAAGTTGGCATATCTTCTGATACGGAGAGCTTGCGTAGATGTGACGACAGGATGGAGAGTTGGGACTGCAACCTATCGATCTGCCTATGACGCGCTCAACGCGGCGTCACGTTTTCTATTTCACCGCTTGAATGCCATTTTGATAATAATCGCAAAAGCCAACCATCTGATTATATTCTTCTCGACCAAACAGAAATAGCTTGGCTCTTGCTTCAGCGAGGTTAGTCTTATGGTGATCATCCCGCTAAAGCGTATTCACGTATGCTCCCGCACTTGGCGATGGTATATACGAGATAAGTCCGAAAAAAGAGAAGGAAGGATAGTAGATTTGTGGCCGTCAGCGTCTTGATCCTGGTCACTACATGGAAAGAGAAATAAGATACTGGAAAATGATCAGGGAATTTGCAAGATCAGGGGCAAACATAATTTGATCAGGAAGTGGACCTATGATGCAGCTGGCAGAAGGAACGGTATCAAGGGGATCTGAAGCAAACGGATGAAATGAATGAGACATGTGGGCATCGGTGATATTCTTATAGGGAGAGAAGGAGAGTTGTTGTTATAAGAGTCATAGAAGGTCACAAACACAGATGAAAATGAGATATATCAAGATTAACCGCAACAGCTGTACGACTGTGACAAGGCTCTGGAGTGGTAAAGTATCTGGAAGTTTTTCGCACAATTACGCGGCAGTTGATTACGGTTGGCTATAAATGAAGCATTGATCACAATGTGGGGCAAATATTCAATCAAATATGATATTTAGGTGATTTTTTGTGGCAGGAATACCTGAATTGGACTTAGTGGCTCAGAGTGGGGTATATATATACTCAGTTCATAAGTTGCTTTGAATTGGACAAGTAGTTTCTTCATTTTCGTCCCTTTATTGGCAATATTTTCCGTTTAGAAATGTATAAAGAAGATCCTACGTCTCCCTCGTAGCCCTCACCACTTAAAACGTTGGCTCTAGTGTGTGATATGTACCGGCTGACAGCAGTGGGCACTGGCATGATTGATATTGGTCTGCGGCGACGCCCACGTCAATTTATTAGCACAAAACCTGATCACACCTGGCTGAGGCAGATTTCTCACATGATGAACATATTGGAGAGATTTGACTATTGCCGGATTTCTATTGGATTAATTTGGGTTATTATATGTGCCGCGCTACGTGGCAAATTAATTTGAAATGCACCGAGGTAGTGTTGAAAACGGCTCGGCTGAAGCCGGTTCAGCCGTGGCTCGAGCCGAGCCGGTCAAGCCGTGGCTTGAGCGTTTTCCAAATATTTTCTCTTGTATGAATATATTCTGAATATCAAGGATACAAAAGTATGTTCTTGCCACTTTGGCAAAACAGATTGAATTCAGAAGACTCTGACTATGATATATATGCGCATGGATTTTTCTCACACTTTGTTGCATCTCAAAAGTTTCTACCCAACTGATGAGAATCGGAGGATGACGTGATGGGCGGAGTAGAGAATTTCATAGAAACTTCTAGATAGCTTTGCATGTGTGTAAAAAGGCATCCCGCCCGCTGTATCTTCCTGTACTGTACGCATTAATACATGCATTATCTCTCTATTCTGTCCTTACGATACATATCACCAACTTTCAATATAATAAGTATACTCAAGCCGTGGCTAAGTGGCTGGCTTGAGCCGAGCCACATGGCTTGGCTTGGAGCTGAAGCCGAGCCACATTTCATGGCTCCGAGCCGAAGCCAAGCCGAGCCGAGCCGTTCTCAACACTACACCGAGGCAAGCACTGGTACTGATCAAGTGAAGTGTGTGCCACACAGATATGCCATTTAAGAACTGACCTTATTGAATATAATCTCGCTCATGTTCGGAGAGCGAATTATAATATTGTTCATGTGCACGAGCCAGGGAAGAGTCTTCATTGATTACTTGCCGTCGATTAAGGTTATCATATTGAACGCGGGAAGAAGAAGGCACTCCAGGATGAGCACCCTGATAGCCGGGATACGTACCACGACCAATCACAACTCCAATGCACACCGAACAGGAACAAACCACGAGATTTAACAACCACACAAAAAACGTCGAAGCCACGCCAAATCACGGATCATTTTTTCCTCGGATTGTGTATATGGGGAGGGAGGATTGAGACTTCTTCAGTCTGCTAGAATGCCCTCCTAATATGACAAAACTATCTTGGGTTGGCCGTCATAGTCTTGTTTGATGTCATAATCCGCTGGTAGAATACAACGTTCTGTCAATACGTAAGTTCCATGTACGAGGTCTTGCTTCACGAAAACGTCCTTTGCATTTAGTTCGAGATGGGCGATGGAACCATTAAACTGTCTTCCTGGTAATACTACCGAGTTAATGAGAAACACGCCGATCTTTCCCGTAGCACTACAACTCAGATAGCTTGCAGGCTGGATTTCAAGAAAATTTGATCAAATCTCTCAGTTGTATGCGCAAATGGTGTGGTATTCGTATCCCGGAGGAAGACATGATTTCAGATTATCCAGAATCATCATGACGTATGACGGGGCGTGGGTTTATTTAAATAATGCAACGCTCAAACACACATGAAGCAGGACTCCTCAACCTAAAGATCAAGATATAACCATTCCGGGCACAACTCGCATCGATACGAATTGGTTTCTTAGCAAGCTGCATAACATTCATTACGAGATCATCAGACTTGATGTGCTGCAAATGCCCTTGCAAGAAATAACACGCCGTCGTGTTCGAGAGTGGCGGCAAGAAGTTATCAGCCCGTATTATGGAGAAATTAGTAGCTAGGGGCAATGCAATCGCTGTGAAGACAGAAACTCATCCAACTTATCTCGGATCGCTCTGATTAAATCAATCCGCAGCATCATCCTCAAGAACAAACAACCGGAACCGTACATCCGGCGGATTATGACGATAAGCGAGAGTATGATTGCCTTTTAAAGGAGGTCGTCCAAATTTTATGTCTGTAAGGTAAAGTGTACCATAAAATTGGTGCATAATTGTGGGTGTGGGTGTGGGCACCACTCTGTGGTGAAGTATACTGTAAATTTTGTCGGTACAACAGTCGGTATAACAGTCGGTATAACAGTCGGTACAACAGTTGGTACAACGGTGGCGAACATGGACGGGACATCTTGTTAGAAAGCGTAAATGAGGGCCACGTGATAGAATAGGAACTAAATGTATTAGGAGCCAAGTTCTCTTACCTCTCGCTATCTCCTTCATCATATAGAGGGCCACCGGGCGACCCTTCGGGATGAAACCCCCGCCCGGGCCACTTCGAATATAGGATTCACGTGAAATAGATAAAAAATATCCGGTTTCTAACACGCCCTCCTTGAAGCCGGACGCTTCGATCCTCACTCCATTGTCGAGACCCACATCATCTTGCACAGAGTCTCTAGTCGCGCCTTGTCCAGCGGCTTAGTGAATGCGTCCACTGGATTCTTCTCACCTTTAACCTTCACAAGCTCGATCAGTCCACGCTGGACCTGGTCGCGAACGTAGTGCCATCGCAACTCGATGTGCCGAGTGCGTCTCGAGTACGTAGGGTTCGTTGCCATGACGAGAGCAGCACTGTTGTCGATGTTGATCACCGGTCTGATCTTTGATCCAGGCATGATCTCCGACAGAATGTTGGCTTGAGCCATCGCCTCCATGATCGCCTCGCTGGCCGCCACGTATTCGGCCTCAGCAGTAGACTGGGCAACAATGGGTTAGCGTCGAGACATCCATGAGACCGCTCCACCCGCGATGGTGATTGTGGTGAAGCGGACCCAAGAATTTGGGTCGTTTCCGGTCAGCATCAGACCGATCGGCTTAACGGCGATCGTATTGGTGCTAATCCAGGAGGCTTTTAAGCCGGTCATGTGCAAGGAGTGTCAAGAACACGGATTTGGGTAAGTCACATGAGATTGCGTGTACTACATATTTTCATGTCTGGTACATATTGGGGACTATAGGGGGTAGGTAGTTTTTAGTTTGGGTTTTGACAGGTTTGGGTTTTGCTTCGCAAAAGGTTTTGGCTTTAGCTTCGTCTAAGAAACCGTTGGACCTCTAACTCAACCGGGGTCGTTTCGCCTTGCACGTCAGTCGCCTCTGCACGCCGCAGCGTGTTTTGGGAGCGGAGGGTCGAGTAATCCCCTCCAGCTCATTATACCCGGCCGGGACGCGTCATAGACGCATTTGGCCCGCCGGAAGTCCCTCGACGGGAGTGCACTTTGGTCGACCTCTCATGTTTAAGTTGCGCACGTTTAGAGCGTGCTATTACGTCTATTGGATTATTTCGTGGAGATATCGTTCGTGGAGTGTGTCACGTTCTCATTTGGATCTTCCTATTGGACTATTGGATCCTATTGGATTACTGGAGTTTATCTCTCATATTGGTCGGGCCTTACGATCGGATCAGCGATCTGCCCTCTGGAGTATACTCATTTCAAGTATAAATGGTCTACTCGTACCGAGGGTGAAGAGTTCCGCCCAGGGCACATTACCCAGCACGGTCTACCACATTTAGACCACAACAACTCAATTCCTATCGCCGATCCACCGAGTGTGTTACCATACCAATCCATCGGGTACACAAGGTGAGATGCAGAACAAATCGGACCAGGCGTCCTGTGTTGATGATCGGTCGTCTGCTAGCAGCGGACGATCCGATCGGATCGAAGGCGAAGGTTCGCGGGGTACCCCCCCCGTAAGTTGGAAGGACGGGCACGATGGTGGTCAGGTTCTCGACACTACGGTGCTCGATTTTGAACTTGACTCCACCACAACGGTGCGCGTGCCCGGATCACTTGGTGATCGTAGATATCACCGCAGCGATATTCAGCAAAGAATTGATTACAATGAATTGAATGTAGAATCGTTCTGGAGAGAACATAAGCAACGGCTATCACCTTATGTTCTTGTTGTCGATAAGGATGGCGATGTCCGATCTGGCCGGGCGGAGGACCAGATCGGTATTAATAAGTTTTTTCCTCCCGATAAGGCTCCCACCGGAGACGATCGGGACTATAGAAGGTCTTGCTATAGTTCCGGAAAGGATCAGGACAAAAGTCCTGATACTATGCATTTGAATGAATATTTTGACGAAAAGAAAATAAAAGCGAAAACTAGATGGAGGCTGATCGGAACGATCCAGCCCACCCCCAAAGGTTCCCAAGAAGAGGCTCAGAATGCCGTCCGAGGAAGACGACTTCGAAGAGAAGTCACAGGTCGGGGATGGGGTCATCAAAGAAGAAGACCTGACCAGGATGTACTACATCCACGAGTTGAAGCGATTTATTCGCGAAGACCAGGTCATGCGGATTATAGACCCCCAGATCCCCGATCGCCTTCTCGGACCCACCACCGAGCCGATCCAAAGCGATTGGCTGTTGCTATTGGTGAAGAACCTGCTGGCGATGTTGGCCGAGGTCGGCATGAAGGTGCGAAATATCGCCAACGTGCAGAAACTCTTCGATCTGGATACTTGGAGGTTGGAGATGTCGATGTAGACCTTCCACGACCATTTGGTGCCGTTGGTGGGGGCGGTCCGCCGCCCAACTCCCACCGCGGCATTAAAAGTCGCCGAGACCACGGCAGTATACGACGATGTGTGCTCCGACGATAAGTCGTTGTATCAGTCTCCACCTCCCTCTAACAACTCATCGGAGTTGGAGGTAGGTGTCGA
This sequence comes from Peronosclerospora sorghi, assembly GCA_026184515.1. Classification (NCBI taxonomy): domain Eukaryota; phylum Oomycota; class Peronosporomycetes; order Peronosporales; family Peronosporaceae; genus Peronosclerospora; species Peronosclerospora sorghi. The sequence goes on along the minus strand of CM047582.1, from coordinate 25,777,767 downwards.
GCGGATGACCATGGGGTCGGACCAGACCCCATGGGAGCATAAAAAGGACGTGCGGCAACAAGGGGCTGCATGCCAGTCGGGGCCCCAGGAGCCCCCACAGGCTGCAGTACCTCCAAAGGAGGACACAAACACGTTGCCCATGACCCAAGCCAACGTCCAATCCATGTTTGAAGCGATGATGGAGCGTTTCTTGGGAGATCGATGCCGATCACCTCCGCGCCCACCTGCCCAGGACCGATCTGCCCGGCAAAACGTCAATATTTGCCGGGATGTGGATATGGAGTCAGTGGAATTAGCGGATAAGGCTATCCGAGGTGGTAAACCAGTCGGAAAAGGAAGACGCAAGCCGCAACCAACCCGACCGCGCCGATCGAGCAAGAATAGCGATTACGACATGGAGTAGGTCGGCGATCCGGGTGACCACTATGGGTCAGACGGTGCAGGGGCTGGCAGAACGCGTAAGGCTAACCTAGCCTCTACGACCTCCTTTGATTTTGGATCTGCAGCGATCCCCCGTATTCGTATGACTACTGACCTCAAAGACATTACTGGCAAGGACGCCGACGAGGAACAAGCCAGGTGGTGGTTTGGTCGGGTCAAGTCTGCTTTCTTACGGGATCAGACACCGAAAAATGAACGGTGTCTGATCTTCAGGGATCTGCTTAAAGGACCGGCTGCGAACTGGATCCAACATTTGGGTCGGGATGTCCGGTCTGACTAGGATCTGCTATGTTCGGAATTTGAGGGGCAGTACTGCAACTCCGGATTTTCTACCGCCCGCAAGTATCACCATATGCAGAAGCGGGGCGACAAGACGCCGATAGAGTATTTGTACCATCTGTGCGCTAGCCGCACCGTGCGTATACGCACCGGCTACATCTTCCATCGGCTCATCTGATGTTACTCCATAACCAAATCTCACAATATCCATCGTAATTTACCACCTCAAATCAATCGTCACTTCTCAAATCAATCGTCACTTCTCCATTAATCGTGATTTCGTCGATCAATTTTCACTAATCGAGGGTTCGTCAATCACAATTTCGATAGTCGATTCGTTGATCATGCTTTAGTTGGACCCTTCGTCGACTTGAATCGCGTATGGATCTTCGCCTTTCTCAACCGTGGGAGGTGGCACTTCGATCATCTGCCGAGGGTGCCTTCTCGGTGCGATCGCAATCAGTACTTCATCAATTTCGGTGCGAGGGGTGATACTTGCGGCTAACACCCCTAGTACATCCTCTTCTCCATGCACACATTCTTTGATCTCCAAGTCCCATTGTGACAAGATCGCCGCCCATCTTCCCAACCGTCCATCTAGCCCGTTGGCTGTTAATAACCACTTCAACGTGGATCGACGTGACAGGACAGTGATCGCCTTTCCGACCAGCATCGTGAAATAGACATCCGAAATCCGCAGAAGAGCCAACACTTCCTTTTCGACGGGGCTGTAATTCAGCTCACCGCTTTTCAGTGTCGGGATAGCAAATGCGATGGGGAAATATACTTGATCATGTTCTTGCATTAGTGCAGCAGAAACTGCCCACTCGCTAGCATAAATCACGATCACCGGCGTTTTGTCTCGATCAAAATGGCTTAGGGTTGGGGATGACGCTATCTTCTCTTTCCGCATACTAAATGCCACTTTCACACTGATCAATCGATCATCTTCGCGATCTGGACTCCCATTGATCGATGACCTACCCTTTAATTCTTGATAGTCCGTTTCACGTAACTCAAAGACTACGGCAGCATAGATCGCGAAGTCTTCGATAAATCGACGGTAGTAATTCTGACTCCACAAAAACGATTGAATAGCACGTAAAGTACTAGGAAAAAGCAAATGGATCAGATCATCCAAATTCTTCGGATTTGTGTCCAAGCCGCGGCCAGAGACGTGATGTCCTAAATAAGGAACTTCACCCCGCCCCCAGTACGATTTAGACACGCTGATCGACAAGTTCCATTGATCGAACTTTTCCAATAGATTTTGCACTTTATCACACAAGGCCGTCCATGTTGGTGCGGGGATCAAGATATCGTCCAAATATGATCGTCGTTGCAGCACAGACGGGCCTTGTGTTTGATCAGGATCTCCCGCGGTAAATACATCAGCACCGTCCTTAACCTTAAGATACCTAAACACTGCATTATCGATCAACCGCTGGTAGATCTGCGGAGCATTATTCAGGCCAAACGGCATCCGATTCCACTCAAACAATCCAAACGGGGTGACAAACGACGAAATATGACGTGCTCGATCGGTTATAGACACTACCCAAAAACCACTTGCCATATCCAAAGAGCAAAACCACAACGCCTTATCCAAATCTTCGAGCAGATCAGAAATTAGGGGCATAGGGTACACCATCAGATGCGTGGGTTGATTCACTGCGCGATAATCAATGCATAGGAGAATATCCACCCCATTCTTTTTCACGATGATCACTATAGGTGATGCCCCGGGTGACGTAGACAGTTGGATGATCTTCGTGGCCAATAGCCCCTTGATCAAAGCTTGCGGCGCAACCTTCCTACACTTTTGAGCTATCGGGCGCGCATTGCCCACATCGATATCACAGACAACTCCACGTGCATCAGGTGGCAGCGCGTTCCCTTTCCCGATCAACAGATGTTTCTTCGCCCAAATTATATCGCGAAGCTGATAAATCTCCTCTGCTGTGTTGATCAATGGGTCACCAACTTGCAAATCATCCTTGGTCACTTCTTCGGTGCTTGAAGACACTTCAGGCAACGTGGCGGGCTGTTTCTCCAGCTCTTCCACGAACAGATCTCCACCCTCATGGTAGCAAACTTGATCATCAATAGGAATTACACCGAATTCACCGCAATCAGCTGATACAGGGTGGTCACACATATCTTGACCGGGCTCATCTCTTGCAACAGGTTGTTCACTTTCGTGATCGAGGGTCGGACCTTTCACATTCGGCTCCTGATCGCACGTCTCTTGTTCTTCTTGTGCCTTCTGTGATCTGCCGGTTACTAATGCTACCGATGTTGTGATAGGGTATGTAGGTCGTACCAAAATACTTTGAGGAGTAGGATACTCCTTCTTCTCGACCAGGGGACCTTGATCAACACTTTTTTGTTCGTCATGTACAGAATTTGTAAAAGCTTGATGCGCAAGATTCTGCCACTCATTACATCGATTGGATCCCACCGAAATAAATCCTGGACGACGGGGCACATCGTCTTTGTTCATCCAGATACCTAAAATAGTATCGTCTTGTAGGATGATCGGATGATCAGCGACATTCGTAATACGCAGATACCGTAAAGTACCCACGCCCCTAGTGATAGTGGGGACCCAATCTTTTCCACGAGTAATCCACAACTTTCGAGATCGTTGATCATGAATCCGAACCTCAGCAAATCGACCTACTGGGATCTGTTCGTACTGATCAAGTTTCATATAATTTCCACTCGACCCGTACAGCTGTCGATGTCCTTCTAATGGGATGTTCACTTCATCAGGTAGACTTAGTGCACCATGGGCGACGTCTAACCGAACACCAGCTGGTATCAAAAATCCATACCCAATTTATCATCTTGACCAACAAGTTTTCCCACCCATGCATGGAAATAATAAACCAACGAGCCCGCTAACGTAATCTTGATTTTAGTGCGCCCTTCTGTGAGGTATGCACTTTCTCCAAAGCCGAAACATTCTTGCGTTTGGATGTGTCGATCTGAAAACCCACCTTACGAGAAAAGGTTGAGTCCATGATCGACACTTCGGCACCAGAATCAAGTAGCAACGTGGCACGTTCGTTATTAATTTTACCACTCGCCTTGGCCTGTTTAAATCACTTCTTGGGAGAGTGGTAATTCCAATATCCACGTGGTTCACCCGGAAGTAGATCAACTTCCATGATCACCGGGGACCGAAAAAACTCATTAATGCGGAAATTAGCCAAACGTGGTAAATCAGGCTGATCACATTTTTCATCATCCTATTCTTATGCTTGATAAGCCTTCTTATTATCTACATATGCAAAAACACACAAACTAGAACGCTCGTCTCGTACCAGATTCCAACCTGGCGAGCGTCCTAGTTTAACATGTCCTCTGCTTCTTTGGGCAACATCCCGGAATGCTTTGTAGGATTGTACCACTGGCGAATACGATTGTAGAATTCCTCCATAGGGCATTTTCCCGCATCGTGAACTTCGCCGCATGCTCGGCAGACGTAAAATCATTGATCGGTCGGGTGTCCCTTCTTGCCACACTTCAGACAGGTCAGGCGCTTCCAACAACGTAAATTATCATGCCTGATCGATCCACAGTGACTGCATTTCTTCACCGCTCCTTGGTCAACTGCACTTGATTCACTTCCTTTACCAGATCAGGGCTCACCAGGTTGATCATGCGTCACGGGTTGATCGACCATGGCAGCAATCATGTAACGACGTTGATCGCCATCACTTCCACTGTCGTCGGCACTTGATTCCTCACTCTCAGACATCACCTTGATCGCGCGTACTGCTTTGGGCTTCCGCGCCGGGGCAGGTGCTCTATAATCGCCAAATTTCTGACGGAATCGGCTAGTGCCTACCGCCGCCTTTGGCTGGCACGACCTAGTGCGCGCAAAAGGCCGCAGCGTCTCTTCCAACTCCGTAACATTCTCCAAACGCAAAAGTGCCAGTTGACCCGCGAATTCGCGATCAGTCAACGTGTCAAGAAAATGTTGCAGATGTTCACGTAAGATCTTATGCGGGCCTTCTTTGATAACAATTTGGCCGAATTCCGGCCACATTCAACCGGTGAAGATACTCGATAGGAGTTTCATCAGATCGTTGCTTCATGTAGTAATATTGGCAAGATGCCGATTGAACACTTCCACAGTACTGAGTTTCAAACTCATCAACGAGACTTTTCCAGCTTCCACGAGTAGATATGCTCAGCTGGCGATGCCAATTGCGCGCCGGCCCTTTTAGCAGATCACCCATGATCAAAGACTTCTCATGATCAGAGGCTTGATCACGTATAAATGCCGACTTGATACGACTAATCCAATTCCGCGCTTGATCTTCGTCTCCTTCGTTTCCTGAAAATTCCTTCAGATCACTGATCGCGGACATCCGGATCCTGCGAATCGGCTGTTGATCAGGCATTCCAGTATACGCGGACGCAACTTCGGCTCGTCGAGGCAGTGTAATCGGCTCGTCTGGGTCAATATAATCACGGTGGGATCGTTGATCATGGAACGAATACACGGATTCCATGTTAACATCCTTAACCGTCGCCGATCTTCCTGGATTTGAGCGATGATCACGGAGTGAATACACGGACTACACTTCAGGATCAACACCTTCGGAAGGAGCAGATTCATAACGGGATGATCCCGTGTGATCTGCTGCGTTGGTCGACGGACCCGCTTCAATCTTAAACGGAGAGTGCGAGGGTTCCACATTAGCCGTTTGGCCCACGATAGGTACCAAAAGATAAAACAACTGCTGGGTAGCTTCTTCCAGATCTTCTGGGTCCTGATCAAACACCTCTTCAGCGTCGTAGGCGCCTGTCGTCATACCAGCCTGCTTGATCAGGCGTGTTAGCCTTAGCACGATAGTGAGATTGTCCTTCCCGTCCGTAACTGGTTGATCGACCGGTCCTTTAAGCTTCCCGCTGATCATGACCCCGAGCAGGCTCATGATCGATTTCGTCAATAATAAATCTTCCAGTTTAACTTTGTAAACCTTTCGGTAAAACGTCTTTACCAGACCGGCTTCCGTTGGTGGCGTACTTGATCGACTTTCGTCGCTCTCCGACACAGACACCTTCATCAACACCTTCTGCTGGTCGGTCTTGTAATACTTCACCATCGGATCCCAATCTGGATCCTTATACACATATATATTTGGCTGATCATAACTTGCGTTATGATCCGCATGGACTCCCGAAGGAGCCTCGGGAGGTGGTTGAGGCTTCTCCTCCTTTATCTCATCAAGATACATCCCCAGGTACTGATGATCAGCATTTCCTTTCTTCTTCAGGCATAACGACGGCAAACTGCCTTCCATCGTCACAACCACCTCCTCCTTTTCAACTTTTATCTTCACTTCTGCTTCCGCTTCCGTTTTCACGTCCGCATCAGCGCCATCTTGCGTAGAATCGCGGTGATCTCCCGCGTCGCCCAAAGATCCGGGCACGCGCACCATTGTGGTGGGGCGGCTGATCAAAGTTTTTGACGCTTGATCAGGCGTTACCACGGCGCCCGGACTGTCGAATAACGAAGGGGGTCATCCGGTTGTCTCTTGACTGCTTGTGTTCCTGCTCACCTTGTGTACCCGACGGATTGGGCGTGGGTAGCTCTCCAGGTGGCGGGGATGGCACGCTGCAATTCCTTGTTGCAAGATTGAGCTAACTTGTGATGAACCGACTGCTTCGATCAGGCTTGATCAGGCGCAATCAATCTTGAATTAGGCGTAATCAGGTTTGATCAGCAGTGATCAGGCTTGATCAGGCGCTAAAAGTCGTTGATCAGCTGTGATCAAACCTGATCAGGCTTGATCAGGTGCTAGAAGTCGTTGATCAGCTGTGATCAGACTTGATCAAGATTGATCAGGGGCTAAAAGTCGCTGATCAGGTAGTTGGCGCGAGTTGCGAGCAGATGAACGCGGGTCGCGAGTTGCACAGTGTCGATCAGGTGTTGATCGGCGAAGGGGGTACTTGATCAGGCAGTGGAAGTCTTCACTGCATGTTAGCGGAGCCTCTGGAGTCTTAAACAGCTAAAGGAACACCCAAATATATGTATTCCTAGCCTAGACCTACGGGGGGGTAAATTTCACTAAATCCACCTAGATTTCCCGTGGGGCGCTTACAGCAGCCGAACTCTAGGGGCAAGCGTGAACCAAACGGGGAAGAGGTGAGAGAACTGCTCGATCACGTTCCCGAAACCAAAACCTTTAAAAGAAGAACCGCTGACTGAGCGGGCGGAGTTGTGGCGAGTTCTCACACTCTACGCCTACCGGTGGTCCTAAAACGCACTCAGTGCTCCCGCCCGGGACGTAGAGGTATTATTATAGAGGGAGGTGCAAAGGTGTCGTCCCTAAAACGATCTGCTAGATCGCACGCAAAAGGAGAACTTTATTATCGCTTAAATCCTAAGAACTACCAATTACCTAATATCCACCAATCAGAACTAGCCATTCCAGCGTCCTCCGTCAACCAGTCGACCTGATTTATCCGTCGTTCTTCGATGTTCGTTGCTGTTCGTTGAGTACGTGTATGTAATCGTCCCATCTCCCAATGTCCCGTCTATGTCCTGTCTATGTGCACCACGGTTGTACACGCAACTGTATCCACCGTGGTACACACAATCCTACACGATTACGTACCCAATTTGTGTCCGCAGTCAGACCCATAATTAGGCCCATAATTAGGCCCTTAATTAGGCCCAATTTTATGGCACACTTTACCACAATTTTCTCTCTGTTTTGCACGAAGGAATGAATGGGCAGATAGGTCCTCCAATTGGCAAAAGACGATGAGGCAGGTCGTTCTTGAGTGCTCGTAGGGAGAAAAAGCTCCCGTCGCGGTCAAGCACTGGGACCCGCAACAAATGATCGCAGATGATGTGGTGGAGTCCAGTTCAAAATCGAACACCGAAGTGTACGGAGCTGAATCACCATCGCGGCCAGCAGACCAACTGACGGAAGGGGTCTTCCACGGACCTTCGCCTGGGTGCCGATCCGGTGACATATCAGTATTACAGGACGCCAAGTCCGATTCGTCTCGTGTCTCACCTTGTGTACCCACTGGTATGGGTGGCTACACACTCGGTGAACCGTTCGTTGATTGATGGAGACTTTAATGAGGATCGATATGGATGTAACACTTCTGGGGTACTGATCCAAACTTCCAACGAAAGGTAATTCAAAATTGGCCGATCGGCGAACGAAGCGGAAATCTTCACTCCGAATGCAATTAATCTGGGACTTAACCACCCGTGGCAGTGAGTAATCCTGTGTTGGAGTCAAGTTCAAAATCGAACACCGTAGTGTCGAGAACGTGAACACCATCGTTCCCAGCCTTCCAACTGACGGGGGGGGTGAAGTGGGAATAAATTTTATGTTTATCGCATATAAGAGATGGTCGGCGGTAGTTATAAATTCACTGTATAATTTTTACTATGCCAACACCCTACATGCTAACACGATGTTGCCTTTTATGCTGGTGACCTCTTCAAACACTGAACATTAGCAACAAAGATTGTGTTGGGTCTTCATTATACGAACAATGTGAGCATTCAGTGTGGAATGGTGCTGATAGCGCGATGCTTCCGGTATTATTCACCGCTGGTATCAAATGGTGCGTCTTGCTCCTACATCATGTTTCAACATAGTCGTTTGGGTTATAGCCTCATGGCAGTTAAACCATCGAAAAATCATGCACCCTCAGCTCCATGAACGGTCCAACATAATGTTCGGCGGCTAGAAACACTAGGGCGCATGAGATAGCACGTTAACTAAACCACGAAGACCAATAATCAGCACCACAAAAGACAGCCAAGTCCCAGGCATATCCTACCAGCATAACGTCGGATTCGTTCATTGCAGCAAAGCCAACAAAAAGTCGTGTGCCCTTGGTCTAATGCTCAACAACAAAGGGGAGCTAGGGCACATGATATAACAAGGCAAGTAAACTGTGAAGACGAACTGTCAGCAGTGCATAATAGAGGCAAGACATAGGCGCACCTTACTAGTACAACGGTGGGTCCGTTCATGGCGGTGAAGCCAACGAAAAGTTATGCGCCCTCGGCTGCTCCAGTTGATCAGCTTGGGTATTCTCGATTGTTTTCAAGTGATCAAGAATTTTATTGTGGAAAAGATATTTTCAGCCAATCAGAGGAACTCGCGACGGCCAACTCGCGACGGCCTACTCGAGTTGAGTGAAATTGGTGTATGAAGTTGTATTGATTTAAGTGAGACTTTTCGACCAATCACAAGGGACACGCAACGGCCAACTCGAGTTGAGTGAAATTGGTGTATGAAGTTGTATTGAT
>CM047582.1:25689807-25746020 GCA_026184515.1 Peronosclerospora sorghi | reverse complement strand
TCTCCTACTAAGCCCTTTATAAGGGCGTATCGGCTAAGTAGCGGTAGACACCGATTTAAGGAAGAGACTTCCTCTGTGCGCTAGCCGCACTGTATGTGTATACGCACAAGCTACAGCGCAACATATGGTAGTCGACTTCCCGGAGCTCGTACAGCACGGCCGCGTAAATCGCGAAGTCTTCAATGAAGCGGCTGTAGTAATTTAGGCTCCCTAGGAACGACTGCATTGCCTTCAGTGATCTGGGAAACGGGAGGTTACTCAGTGACCCCAGATCCTTAGGATTGGCCTCCAGCTCACTGATCGACACCATATGACCCAAAAAGACGACCTTGTACATGACCCAGAAACTCTTCACAGCACAGATCGACAGGTTCCAGCGATCGCATGTCTCCAACAACCGTTCGACCTTCTCGCACAGATTGCTCCATGACGAAGCAGGGATCAGAATGTCGTCGATATACGATCGCCTCCCCAGAACGGACGGTCTCCTTTCCCAATCGGGTTCACCCTCTGTAAATACATCATGGTTTTTGGTGGGGACCCGATCGGTACTGATCTAGAAATGTCCATACAGTGCGTTGTCGATCAGCCTCTGGTAGATCTGGGCGCGTTCTTCAAACCGAACGGCATACGGTTCCACTCGAACAGACCTAACGGCGTAACAAATGAGGAGATCTCGCGAGCACGATCGGTCATCGAAACCACACAAAATCCACTTGCCATATCCAGTGGGCAATACCATAGGGTCTTGTCAAGATCTTCTAGCAGATCGCTGATCAGCGGCATCGGGTACACCATAAGCTTGATCAACCGATTTACTAACCGATAATCGATACACAACCTGATGTCTACGCCGTTCTTCTTGATCACAATCACGATCGGTGAGGCCACGGCGAGGTCGACGGCTTAATGATCTTGGTAGTCAACAGTCCTTTAATAAGATCGGACAGTTTTTCGCGGTACTGTGGCGCCACACGTCGGCATCGCTGTTCGATCGGCTTGGCATCACCCAAGTCGTGTAACAGATCGCTCCGCGAGCAGCAGGGGGTAAGGCGTTGCCTTTATACGATCAGCAGATGTTTCTTTTTCCATATGATCTGATTTAGCTGATCTATCTGATCGGGACTGTTGACATCCCGATCACCCACTTGCAGATCGTCCAAGGTGACTTCGGGTGGATCAGCAGACACTTCAGGGAGGACTGCCATCTGGCTCTCCAGCTCCTAAATATATTTATCCCCGCCCTCATGGATACAAACTTGATCGTCTTCTGGGGCAATATCATCCAAACCGTCCTGGTCGGTTGTACACTGCTGTTCCCGATCGGCGGGCTGCCTTTCAACGACGTCGATCTGCTTAGGCGCGCCATCGAGGTCCTCCCCAGCAATCTCATGTTCCCTTTTTCCTGTTTCTGTTTCCGGCTCCTCTGTCGCCTGTTCTTGTGAAACCACCATGTTGACGAACCTTGGCTCATCTGCTTGATGGTCCGCCGTGTCCGGCGACTGCGGTGCCTTTCTTCGAGCCAACATCTTCTTCGGGGTTGCATAGCTGGGTAGTTCCACCATAGGTGAGGTATCTTCTTCCACCGGTCCATCATCGCTGACCAGATCGGTGGTCGCTTGGTATGCCAAGTTCTGCCACTCGACACACCGTCTCGATCCGATCGAGACGAACCCCGCCTTTCTTGGCACCTTCCCTTCCGCTAGCCAAATGCCAACAATAGTATTGTTGTCGAGCTTAAGCGGCTTGTCACCGATATTATTGACTCGAACAAAATCATATCGGCCGGCGATCTTCACAAAGGTCGACACCCACCGATCGCCCCTGGTCACCCATAACTTCCTTGATCTAAAACCTTTGTCGACCGGGGTATAAGCGGACTGGACGACTGGATGGTGACATCTTGGTCCCACCTGACCAGATCGGTGTGCGATCTGTACAGGGGCCGCCGACCAGCTAACTATATCTGGACCTCATCCGGGAGTGTAAGCACTCCATGATACAGATCAAGGCGAATACCTGCCGGCACCATGAAATTCATGCCTAACAGGGCATCCTGACCGTCCAGCTTGCCAACCCAAGCGCTGAAGAATTAGACCAATGAACCCGATAGGGCGATCTTCACGCGCGTCCTTCCTTCGGTCATGTAAGAGTTTTCACCGATTCCGACGCATTGTTGTCTCTGGGTGTCGTCTATACGACAGCTGACCTTACGAGCAAAGGCGGAGTCGATAATTGAGACTTCTTCCCCAGAGTCGAACAAAATCGTTGCCTTCTGGTTTTTTATCTTACCACAGGCTTTCGCCTGCTTGAAACAATTGTAGGGCGCATAATACTTCCAGTATCCGCGAGACTCCCCAGGCAGCAGATCCAGATGCATGACCACCTTCGATCGGGAATATTCATCGGTCGTGAGATTTTAGACCGGATGATCCCGATTGACGCAATTCAGAATAGAACATGTATTGTCGGTTTTATTATCCTTGACGACATATGCATAGATGCCAAACGTAGACCTCTCGGCTCGATCCAGATTCCAACCTGGCGAGCGTTCTAGTTTAACATCTTCTCGACGTCAGGTGGAAGCATCCCCGCGTGCTTACCCGGCACATACCACTTGCACATCAGGTTGAAGAATTCTTCCATCTTACACTGGCCGGCCTCGTGAATCTCTCCACATGACTTGCACACGAAGAGGCAGTGATCGGTGGGTGACCGTGTCTTTCGCACTTCTTGCATATCAAGTTCTTCCAGCAGTCCCCACCATCATGCTTTCTCGACCCGCAGTGAGAACACTTCTTGCGAGGTCGGTCCGGGTCGGACTTGTTTCCACTCCTGCCCTTCCGATCTGCCTGGTTACGCGTCGATCTGGTTCTTGGGGCAGGTTCCGTGACGAAGATGTGGCGATATTGGTCCTCGTCTGACTCCCGACTGGACTGTTGCTACTTTCTTCTTCCGATCCAGTGCTGTCATCAGTCGCGATCTCCTTAACAGCACGGACCGATCTGGTCAGGGGCCTTTTCACCGGATCGGTATGGGTCCTAGATCTGTAGCGACCCGATCCAACGGCGACCTTCGATCTCATGCTGCGGGAGTGTTGCAACGTCCGAAACGTCTGCTCCACTTCCCCCACATCTTTGAGGCGCAGCAGAGTGAGCTGATCTGCCAGCTCTTGGTCATCAAGGGTACTGATATAGTGATCCACGTGCTCCTTAGCGGCACCGGTCGGCGGGTTGCCTTCGTTGATCACTATCCCGGCGCGAATTGCAGCCACGTTCAAACGGTGCAAGTACTCAATCGGCGTCTCGTCGCCCCGCTTCTGCATATGATGGTATTTGCGGGCGGTAGAGAATCCGGAGTTGCAGTACTGCCCCTCAAATTCTGAACATAGCAGATCCCAGTCAGATCGGACATCCCGACTCAACTGTTGGATCCAGTTCGCAGCCGGTCCTTTCAGAAGATCTCTGAAGATCAAACACCGCTCCTTTTTTGGTGTCTAATCCCGCAAGAAAGCATACTTGACCCGACCAAACCACGATTTGTCTTTCTCCTCGTCGACGTCCTGCCAGTGAAATCCTTGATATCAGTGATCGCAGCCATGCGAATGCGTGGGATCGCAGTAGATCCAAAATCAAAGGCGGTCGTAGAGGCTAGATTAGCCCTGTGCGTTCTGCCCACACCTGCACCGTCTGACCCATAGTGGTCATCCGGATCACCGATCGACCCCATGTCAAAATCACTATTCTTGCTTGATCGGCGCGGCCGGGCTGGCTGAGGCTTGCGTCTTCCTCTGTCAACTGGTTTTCCACCTCGGATAGCCTTTTCCGTTGATCCACTGACTCCATATCGACATCCCGGCAAGTATTGACATTTTGCCTCGCAGATAGGTCCTGGGCATGCGGGCGCGGAGGCGATCGGCATCGGTCTCCCATGAAACGCTCCATCATTGCCTCAAACATGGCTTGGACGTTAGCTTGGGTCATGGGAAGCGTGTTGGCATCCTCCTTTGGAGGTACTGAAACCTGTGGAGAATCCTGGGGCACCGACCGGCATGCAGCCCCATCCTGCCGCACTTCCTTTTTATGATCCCATGGGGGTATGATCCACCCCCATGTTCATCCGCTCAACACCGACCTCCACCTTCGATGAGCTATTAGAAGCAGGTGGAGACTGATACAGCGATTTATCATCGGAACACACATTATCGTGTGCTGGCGTGGCCTCAGCGACCTTCAATGCCACGGTGGGAGTTGGGCGGCGAACCGCCTCCACCAACGGCACCAAATGATCATGGAGGGTCGACATCGACATCTCCAGCTTCCAAGTGTACAGCTCAAACAGCTTATGCACGTTGGCGAGGTTTCACCCTTTTATGCCGACCTTAGCCAACATCGCCAGCAGGTTCTTCACCAATAGCAACGGCCGATCGCTTTGGATCGGCTCGGTGGTGGGTCCGAGAAGGCGATCGGGGATCTGGGGGTTTAAGATCTGCATGACCTGGTCTTCACGAAAAAATCGCTTTAACTCGTGGATGTAATACATCCTGGTCAGGTGTTCTTCCTTAAAAACCCAATCCCCGACCTGCGACTTTTCTTCAAGGTCGTCTTCATCGGGTGGCATTCCGAGCCTCTGCTTGGGAACCTTGGGAGGGTGGATCTGATCGTTCCGATCAGCTTATAAGTCGTTTTCATCTTTTATTTTTCCATCAAAACGTTCATTCAAATGCATAGTATCAGGACTTTTGTCCTGATCCTTTCCGGAACTATAGCAAGACCTTCTATAGTCCCGATCGGCTCCGGTGGGAGCCTTATGGGGAGGAAAAAACTTATTAATCCCGATCTGGTCCTCCACCCAGCCATATCGGGCATCGCCATCCTTATCGACAACGAGAACATAAGGCGATAGCCGTTCCTAATGTCCTCTCCAGAACGATTCCACATTTAATTATTTATAATCAATTCTTGACGAGATATCATCTCGGTGATATCCAAGATCGCCAAGTGATCCGGGAAAGCGCACCATTGTGGTGGAGTCAACTTCAAAATCAAACACCGTAATGTCGGAACCTGACTACCATCGTGCCCAGCCTTCCAACTGACGGGGGGGGTACCCCGCGAACCTTCGCCTAAGACCCGATCTGATCGTCCGCTGCTAGCAGACGACCGATCATCAGCATAGGACGTCCGGTCCGATTTCTGCGTCTCCATCTCACCTTGTGTACCCGATGGAATGGGCTGGTTACACACTTGGTGAATCGTCGCTGTGAATTGATTTGGGTCTTAAAATGTGAGACCGTGCTGGGTAGTTTACCCTGGGCGGAACTCTTCACCCTGGGTACGAGCAGACCAATTATACTCAGAGTAAGTGTACTCCAAACTGCAGATCGCTTCACAGATCGTAGAGCCCAACCAATGCGAGAATAAAAGACCAATATCCCAATATGGAGATCCAACGAGAACGTAACAAACTCCACGAACGATATCTCAACGTAACAATCCAAAAACATATTTACACGTTCCAAACGTGTGTGACTTGGGCTTGCGAAGCCGACCGATGCGTACTCCCGTCGAGGGACATCCGGCGGGCCAAGTGCGTCTGTAACGCGTCCCGGCCGGGTATAATGAGCTAGAGGGGATTACTCGAACCTCTGTTCCCAAACACTTCGCGGCGTGAAGAGGCGACTGATGTACTGTCAAAGATGCTAACGACTTCCTTGTTGTGAGTTAAAGGCCAAAAAAATAACTAACCAATCCTATCTCCCTACGGTACCCAGTATGTACAAACATGAAATATGTAATTACACGCAATATCATGTGAATTACCAAAATCTGTGTTCTTGACACTTCTTGCACACCATAGGCTTAAAATCGAATCCACTTCACCACGATCCAGCCAATAGTAAATCCTGGCACTTGATTGCAGAGCAATGAGTAATCCAGCAAATAATAAATCCTGGCACTTGATCGCAGATCGCGATGAGTAATCCAGCCAATTCCCGGGACTTGATCGCAGCAGATCGCGATGAGTAACCCAGCCAAAAGAGCACGTCTCCTTAACGTGACCGAACTTGAGGGGAGAGTGAAGGTAATGAGTGCTCCCTGTCGTGTGGCTTCAGGTTGAGATCTGCCCCGGCCGGTCTTAATGAGCGAGAGGGGACCTTGTTAGCCCTCCGCTCCCAATGACTCAGATCGGAGCCACTGACGACTTTCGATACTACGGAGAAGCGCATAGAAGATTTTTGGTCAACTTGCATGAACATGGACGGGACATCCGGAGAAGAAGCGACGCAAGGTACAGGTACATGATAGTAAGCGACAGACGAGTGATATGTCACGTTGATTGGTCGAAGATGCATATTAGTATGGGTAGAATGATTGGTGGATATTAGGTAATCGATTGGTTTTAGAATATAAGGAATAATAAAGTTCTCTTTTTGCGTCCGATCAACTAGTTCATCGATTGGGACGGCGGGATAACTTCATGCCTCCCCTTCATTGCA
This sequence comes from Peronosclerospora sorghi, assembly GCA_026184515.1. Taxonomy (NCBI): domain Eukaryota; phylum Oomycota; class Peronosporomycetes; order Peronosporales; family Peronosporaceae; genus Peronosclerospora; species Peronosclerospora sorghi. The sequence goes on along the minus strand of CM047582.1, from coordinate 25,739,521 downwards.
TACGAACGCTTACACGTCACGGGCGGGAGCATGTAGTGAACTTTTTGGCCCACCGGCAGACGTAAAGTTCCTGAGAACTAGTCCTCAACTCCGCCCGATGTGTCAGCGGCTCTTTTTTGTAAACGATACTGAGAGGGTGATCGAGCCAAGCGTTCTCACCTCTTCCCCCATTGGGTCGCATCTATCCTCAAGAAGTTCGGCTTCTTTAAGCGCCCCTTGGGAACTCTAGGTGGATTTTTGTAAAATCTGTCGATCTGCACATAGAAAGTGCATATCGACCCCCTTCCTCTTAATTTTAGGCTAGGAATACAATTATATTGGGTATTTCTTTAACGATCTAGGCTTAGGAGGCTTAACGATCAAGTGGTGAAGACTTCCGCCACGAGATCAAGTACCCCTTCGCTGATTTCCACTAGATCGACAGCGTCGATCTATGAGCTGCGATCATGATCATCGATAATCGATCTGCGATCATCGATACGCAATCTCGCCAATTTGCACAATATCAACTCGGTCGATCATCGATCTGCGATCATCGTTCCTCAATCTCGCCAATTCTTCAAAGATCAACTGGATCGATCTGCGATCTGCGATCATAGATCATCGATCATCGATCCGCAATCTCGCCAATTCGAACAAGATCAACTGGGTCGATCTGCGATCTGCGATCATCGTTCCGCAATCTCGCCAATTCGCACTAGATCAACTGGGTCGATCTGCGATCATCGACCCCAGGTTTTCCCCGGGATCTCGAATCTGCAATTTCCTAGCAGATGGACAGGTGTCCATCTACTAGGAATTTGCCCGATCTGTATCGGAATAGCACTGATCTACGTCCCCAGTCAGCTGGAGAGCGACCCACGCCCAAACCGTCGGGTACACAAGGTGAGCAAGACACAGGCCTGTCACAGAACAACCGGAGGACTCCCTTAGTTAGTCGGTAGTACGGGCGCTGTGGGAACGACTGTTCAAGCCTCAAAATTTGGCCAGCCACTCCAGCACATAACCCGATGTAATACGAACACTGTATTTAATATCCAATTAAAATACAAAATGTAAAATATATGTAAACCGTGTGCCTTACCTCAAATCTGCGTACAAAATACTCCAAGCACACGATTGGCCCAAAATACTCCGTCCTTTTAGCCAACCCGATCGATCTACCTTGCAAAATGGTACACTGGTACAAGCGGGTCAATAATTTTCACTTGAACTTCACCACAGCCGCCCCTGAGTCTGGTCGCAGCCGCACAACGGTAGCGTCCCGATCTCACAAACAGTCTTCAATTCCATGCAATCTTCCGAGTCTAATGTACCAGGTAAATCCACTTGACTTCCGATCGACACATCTTTCACTAAAATATGTCTTGGTAGACGAACGGCGCTCGCACCCCCCCCCCCCACCGCGTCTTCAAACTCCTGACCGATCGAACCATTCGGACGACGCGGGAGATTGATGGACGAGCATAAACGTCTCAAGGCCTTGGTCCCTCAACAGAACAGATCGGGCACGCCATTCCACTGACAACTCCACGTTAAGTCGATCCTCACTTCCTTCTGCATGTACATCCGCTGGTGATCGATCACTTCTCGACTGTGCAGATACTTGTCGATACCGTTCGGCAGGTGTACGGCCACTTCGATCTGCTCCAACCGATTTTGGAGGGGCTGATCGGCACTCGTCACGACTTGCGTCGTCTCGAGATCAACCTATCGTATTTTCAGGAGCAGCTAAAAAAGGTCGTTCGTCAGTGATAGGAGCCTCAGGGAGATCGGTCGGTCATATACTCCCAACGACGTGAGATGGATCGGCAGATCGCTGAGATAAAGCTCTTGATCGACGATTATTCCGACAAAATTGCTGTCTCCCAAGATCGGCTCGGCATTTGTAACCGAGAGTCGAATCGACTCTGGCCAATCGTCCACGGGTGCTGTGATGTGTTGGCTACGCGCCTATCCAGTTCGCTAGTCGCCGATCGCATTTCTTGCGGAGTAGCATCGAGCGCCCTCGCGGAACCACAGGCGCATTCAGTTGAAGCGATTTCCCTACAAAATTCGGGCGGAAATCTCGTCATTCTTTGGCTGAAATTCCGCCCCCAAAACTTCGCGTACACAACAAGAAGCGCAATGGTGCATCGAGAGGCGCGAGGGAGCTGGAGTTAGCGGCTGATTAGGAATACGAGGAGAAGCCAGCGTCACCCCATAAGAACGCCAAGACACCGACGAAGCTCCTGCATGCGACAACGGACCCGTCGAAGCCAGTACAGACCACGAAAAATCAAGCACCCTCGGCACCAACTGTTGGCCGGTCCAAGTCAGCATTAGCTTCGTCTGGCTTGGACTATGAGGGTGGATCGACGGATTCGATTGAGCAAGCTTCAGCTCTAGCATGATACCGATCCACCCAGCGTCGCAGATCTGCTTCCACGGTCGAAACGTCAACGCCAGGGGCAGATCAAGCGGTGCACCCGAAGAGTGACAGCATCCGTGAATCATCGAAGCTGGCTGTTGAGGCAACCAAGTTAACTGTTCTTTCCGTCACTTCCGGTCTATATCATCACGCATCGCTAGGTACATTGCAGATTGACGTGCCTCAGCCTCCTTCGGGTCTGGATGTCGACGAACCATGGTCTCCGGGGCGATCGATCTGTTGAGTCGATCTATTCCGATCAAGGAACAGCTGGATCGCACCCAATCACGTCCAGATTACTGGATCTTCCCGCCGGCGGTCAGACAGCCAGGTTCAACTGAGTGGCGTCCCGATCTTGTCACCGGGTCGCAGGCCGCCCGTCTGTATGACGCCATGCCATGGGAGGTTTTGCTGAGCCGCGACCTGAGCGTCACTTTCACGCTGACTCCATGGATCTCTTATTCGTGGGTCATCTTGAGCAATATTACAGAGTCCACTGCCAAACGATCTGGGAATCGACCCACTACTTGGTTCTTCCCGCTGGGAAGGTGGAGGCGGACAAAGATCTCGCGACGTTCCATAATCAACGGAAAAAAACGTCGGAGAGTCGGGCGAGCAAATATTGGTTGTCGATCTGCCAATTCGTGTTGTAGGGCATGCGGGCAAAGGAGTGTGACATTGATGTCTTCCTATACCACGTTGTCCTCCATATGGCAACGCGTCGCGTGGAGAAAGCCGGGGATATGATCGAAGACGGAGCTTGGTACCCCGGCTACCACTGCGACATCGTAATTGACAAATAATGGACTCCCTGACCCCGATGTACAAGGAGCATCCTTGGCGCAATCAATTTCGTCAGAATATCGCAGATCACCCAGCCATGACTGTCATTCGGCTATGGGGTGGTCGCAAACGCTAACTAAGCACTGATCGGGCAATCGTTCATGCACTAATCATCAATAAAATTTCCTTGTTTATTACTCGATCGTCTCATCTGTCTTGGTCTTTAATCCAATTAATTAAGATCCACTTATTGCCACATTCACTTTCATCCACATCGAAAGAGACGTTATCATTGCCACCGAAAAATTCATCCAAATCCTTAAGCCACTTCTTCATCTTCGAAATATAATCAATTCATAACAGTTCTCTACACACCCGTAGTCGTAATCACAATAAACATCACAAATTCACACCGATCGATATTGCCGATCGGCAATATTGCAAATCTTGCTTTCCCACTTCATAAGTCCGTGTCACCCCATAACATTTCTGATTCAGTCGGTTTCGCTCGGTCTTCTTAGCCAGACCGCCTTAATCAAAATCGGATTATTGAGGGTTATCGGTTCCTGATGGTATATACCGGTTCCCGAACCTGTCCAACACGATCCCGCGATGATTATGGTACGTTGATTACGCCACTAGTGATTAGACGAGTAGGATGATCGGACGAGTGGAGAGTGTTGGTGATTGGATGACCCCAATGATTGGATGCAGACTAGGTAGTGAAAGTATTGTAAGCTCCGATAAATCAATCACTTCAGAATCTTCCTTCTTCCCCTCAAGTGGTCTTCGCTCCGGTCTTCTTCCCCGAGTGGTGAGTCCTCCCTTCGCTCCTACAAGCCCTACGTCTTCCAAGATCCGTGACCTTTATCAGGTTATGATCCCAAGTACCATGTCCTCTGCGCAAGACGTTTCGACCAAGGTCTCCATCGAAAAGCTCAACGGCGACAACTATGCGACGTGGAACCGCTACATGCGTGGTGTGTTCCTGACCAAGTCGGTGTGGCATGTCGTGAACCGGGAGAAGACTCCAAGCTTCACGGACTCTCGCGCCAGGGACGAGTATGTCAAGTCGAGCAACATCGCGTTCGGTCTGATGCTGCTCCACATGGACGTGGACTACCACCATGTGGTCGACAACTGCGAGGAAGCGTCGACCGCGTGGACGCGCTTGAAGACGCTGTACGGAGGATCACAGAAGGCTGGCCGCAACTACTTGAAGCGACAGCTATTCAGCATGGAGATGTATGAAGGCGCGAATGTGTTGCAACACTGCAACGAGGTCCTCAACATCAGCGCCAAGCTCAGCAGCATCGGCGCCAAGATGGAGGATGAAGACGTGGCGATCTGATTGTTGCGCAGTCTCCCCAAGAGCTACGAGAACGTCGTGCTGAACTTGGAGATGAGCAGAGCAGAGCTGAAGACGCAAGACGTTGTGAAGGTGCTCACGAACGAGCACATCAAGCGGCAAGGCGAGAAGACTCCGGCGGTGAAGACTGAAGACGCGGCGAAGGCGTTCAGTACCGAAAGAGAGTCTCGCCAGTGTACTTACTGCGGAAAATTGGGACACGTGATCGACAAGTGCTGGACCAAGCAGAAGTATGAGAATCGGGGAGGCCGACGCGGCGGCAATGGTCGTGGACGCGGGGCCAACAATGTCCAGTGGCGAAACGACGACTACGACTACGGCTACGATCGCGTGGCGTTTGCGGTTTCGCTGGAATGCGTACTTTCGACGGGCAGGATGTGTCCGGCATGTGGGCAGTCGACAGCGGTGCGACGCACCACATCTGCAACAACAAGGCCAAGTTCGACACGCTGAACGAGCGAGATGAAGGCGAACTGAAGGTGGCCGACGGCGCTAAGGTTGCCATCAAGGGTGTCGGAACCATCATCGAGCGAGTGGTTCTGCCCAACGGCGACGAGCGCGAGATCGAGATCAACAACGCGCTTTACGTGCCGAACATGAAGAAGAATTTGCTATCAGTGCCGCAGATCAACATGAGCGGCAAGTTCCAAGTTGTGTTCGACGGTGCCAGCATGCATGTTGCACGCAAGGGTTCCCAGCAAGTGGTGGCTACGGCGGACCTTGTCGACGGAATCTACTGGCTCCGCACCCCACTGTGCTCTGTGAACGCGATGACTTCTGCGCCCAGTGTTGATTTGCACGCTCGTATGGGTCATGCTCCCATCGACGTGCTGCGCAAAATGGTCAACAAGGGTATGATCAAGGATGCCAAGGTACCTCTGAAGTCGAGTGGACCAAGTGTATGCCGCGGCTGCCAGCAAGGGAAAATGGTGCAGAAGCCGTTCCCAAGCAACCGTGACAAGCGCCGCTACGACACGTTCGAGTTTCCCCACTTCGACATCTGCGGTCCTATTGAGGAAGCTTCACTGGGCAGAAGCAGGTATTTGCTGCTCATCGTGGACGAAGCCAGCGGATGTATGAAGGGTTTCTGCCTACGTGCCAAGTCGGACAGTGAAGAATGCCTCAAGAGCTACATCACCAAGGTACAAACGCAATTCGGCAAGCGGGTCAAGTTAGTGCGTCATGACGGAGCCCGTGAGTTCGCGACCAACTCGCTCAAGGCGTTCTACGAAGATCATGGCATCGAACAGCAGACCACGGTTCCGTACGCGCACCAGACGAACGGCACGGCAGAACGCGCCATCCGGACCATCGTCACGATTGGTCGCAGCATGCTGCACCATGCCAAGCTGGACAAGTGTTTCTGGGGCGAAGCGGCGATGGCTGCAATCTACGTCAAGAATCGCTTACTGTCGCCCAAGATCGAGAACAAGACTCCTTACGAGATTGTCCACAAGTCCAATCCAAGTGTGAAGCACATGCGTGTGTTCGGGTGTCGGACGTACGTCCTAACTCCGAAGGAGAAGCGGCTCAAATGGGATCCCAAGGCTCGCGCTGGTGTTTTCATGGGCTACGAAGAAGTGTCGAAGGCGTATCGAGTTTATGACATCGAGGCGGGGAAGGTGGTGATTAGTCGCGATGTCACCTTCGACGAGTCGAGTTTTGGTCTCTCGACGGGAAGCTCAAGTGATGATGACGATGCTGACCTGGATTTCGATTCCCTCGAGATCAACGACAATGAGGCTACGGGTCCGACGGAGTTCAAGCAGGCGGGGAAACGCAAGGACCGCTCAAGTGACGTTGAAGGTGCCTCAGCAAGTTCGCGTTCTCGACATCAAGCAACTGGGCTGGAACAAGCCAGTGCTCCTGACATCTCGGTTGAGCGGCAAGCCAAGCGCCGATCAAGTGCTAGAGTGGAGCCGACCCAGGCCGACGAAGAAGAGAAAGATTCCCATGATGATGAAGATGACGATTCCACTCCTCCTGTGTTTTGGCGATCAAGTGCCAACGCAGTGGAGGCAGACGACTTATGCGAGCCGAAAAAATTCCAAGAAGCGGTGAACGGTCCTGACCAAGTGCATTGGCGCAAGGCTATCCGCGCGGAACTCAAGTCGATGCGACTTCGTGGTGTGTTTCGAGCCGCCAAGCTACCAAACAGCCAACGTGCCATCGGTACCAAGTGGGTTTTCAAGATCAAGCGCAAAGCGGATGGATCCATCGAGAAGTACAAGGCGCGCCTCGTGGCTAAAGGCTTCAAGCAGAAGTACGGCATCGACTACACAGAGACGTTCTCGCCCGTGGTCAAGTACGTGACGCTGCATGATCATTGCTTTGGTCGTGTTCTTCGGCTGGCCTCTGGATCAACTGGACGTGGTGACAGCATTCCTGTACGGTGTGATAAAGGAGGTTGTGTACTGCGTGGTGCCGGAAGGTGTGGAACTCGACGGCGACTTCGACTGCCTGGAGCTAGTGAAGGCAATCTACGGTCTCAAGCAAGCTTCGAGTGTGTGGAACGAGACCTTCGACGAGTATGTGTGCTCTATCGGCTTTCAAGTTTCAGCCTACGAACCGTGCCTCTACATCAAGATCGTGGACGGTCACTGCGTGCTTCTTCTGGTGTACGTCGACGATGTGTTGGTGACCGGGAGTTCAGCGGATCTGATTGCAAGCACCAAGGGCGAGCTCAAGAAACGTTTTGAGATGACCAACAGCGGCAAGTGTGCGTTCGTATTGGGCATCGAGCTGGTGTACAACACCGACGGCAGTGTGACGATGTGCCAACGACGCTACGTGGACGACATTCTAAAGCGGTTCGGCATGGATGAGTGCAAGGCGGTAGTGAGTCCGGCGGATTTGAGCTCTCGACTAGTTCCAAGCAGCGCGCCAACCAAGGTGAACTCTCCATTCCGCGAGGCTGTGGGCGCCCTCATGCACTTGATGACCGCGACACGACCAGACATCGCTTTCGCTGTGGGTTATGTGACGCGCTTCATGGAGAACCCTCAAGTCGAGAACTGGACCGCGGTGAAGCGCATCTTCCGCTATCTACAAGGAACCAAGTCGCATGGCATCTGCTTCAAGCCTGGTGACAAGGTGGACTTCCGCGGGTACTCTGACGCAGATTGGGCTGGCTACCACTCCGACCGCAAGTCAACTTCGGGCTACACGTTCCTGTTGATGAGCGCCCCTGTGAGTTGGGGAAGCAAGAAGCAGTCGAGCGTGTCGCTGTCAACGATCGAGGCAGAGTATTGCGCTAAGTTTGGCAATTAAAGATGGCAAGTGGATTCACCGCCTACTTTGCGAGATTCTGGCGGCAGCAGGCGAGGTGGGACCCGAGCTCAAGATCCTCGAAGACAATCAGTCGTGCATCAAGATGACCAAGAACCCCGTGAATCATGGACGCGCCAAGCACATCGACATCAAGTACCACCACATTCGTGACGAAGTCAAGCGTGGTGAAGTCAAGCTCGAGTACTGCGAGACTTCTGTGATGCTGGCGGACATCATGACGAAGACACTGCCAGGACCACGTCACAAGGACCTCACGACAGCGCTCGGAATCCACGCGTGTTCGCATTGAGGGGGCGTATTGAGGGTTATCGGTTCCTGATGGTATATACCGGTTCCCGAACCTGTCCAACACGATCCCGCGATGATTATGGTACGTTGATTACGCCACTAGTGATTAGACGAGTAGGAGGATTGGACGAGTGCAGAGTGTTGGTGATTGGAGGACCCCAATGATTGGATGCAGACTAGGTAGTGAGAGTAGTGTAAGCTCCGATAAATCAATCACTTCAGAATCTTCCTTCTTCCCCTCAAGTGGTCTTCGCTCCGGTCTTCTTCCCCGAGTGGTGACTCCTCCCTTCGCTCCTACAAGCCCTACGTCTTCCAAGATCCGTGACCTTTATCACGGATGCACCGATCCCAATTGTTTCTTTGTGATCCTCCAAGTTGATCGGGTGTTCTCGGTGCACCCGACTGCAACACGTATGTTGGGTCGATCTGACATCCAAGTGGGCGGTCGGATCGGCATCGTCACTGTCGACATCAGCAGCGCCCTTCCCGATCAGCTAGTATTTCTTATCCCATCTTAATACCTTAGGCGGATCGGTCCGATCGGGGATTTTGGAAATTTGCAGATCAACCATAGTCAACTCGAGCGGATCGGTTATAACTTCAAGTGGGATATCCACATTCCAGATCTGATGAGCCAAACCGTCAACACACTTCTCCCCGCACCCGTGCATACACACCAGGTTATCTAGTGAGGTGACCTCGCTCGGTCCTCCCCTGTCAAACGGGCAATGCTGATCCTCTTCGACGAGGGCTGCCCTTCTGTGGCACCTACTTGAGTGAATGTATCACCATACTCGTCTCCAGCTATATTTCGATCGCCCCCGTCTGCCGTCGGTACTACTGTCACCCGATCTTGCGATACATCTGCCTTAACGACTTTTGGCACATCCGCCTTCAAGTCAAGTGCATCGGGTGACTGTGATGGTGATCTCCGGTACATCCTGATCGCTACATGATCTGGCCTTTCCGTCTGAGGTGTGAGGTCTTCTTCGTCTGCCTTGTCGTCGCCGATCCGATCGGTGGTGGCCTTACGCGCAAAGCTTTGCCACTGCATATAGCGTCTTGATTTGATCGAAATAAATCCCATACTCCACGGAACTTTTCTTTCGGCCAGCCACATACCGACGATCGTACCTTGGCCTAACACCAGCGGTTTATTACCGATGTTAGTAACTCGTACGCGATCGCTTCGATCTCCACCTTCCACAAACGTCGGTACCCAGTGATCGCCCCTGGTCACCCACAGCTTCTTTGTCCGAAAGTCCTTTCCCACCGAGATATATGCTGATCGACCCACCAGTATGGTGATATCTTGGTCCCACCTCATCAGATCAGTTCGCGATCCGTAGGGAGACAGTTGGATCTGGACTTCGTCTGGAATAGTAAGTACTCCATGCGACAGATCGAGTCGTATGCCTGCCGGCACCATAAAATCCATACCAAGTAGTGCGTCTTGGCCGGCCAGCTTACCAAACCAAGCGCTGAAGAAGTAGACCAGTGAACCAGATAAAGTGATCTTCGCACGCGTCCTCCCTTCTTTCATATAGGAATTTTCGCCGATTCCAATGCATTCTTGCCTCTATGCATAGTCGATCTTACATCCAAACTTACGAGCAAAGACGGAGTCAATAATTGAGACTTCTGCACTAGCGTCAAACAGCATCGTGGCATTCTCGTTATTAATCTTCCCATAGGATTTCGCATGCTTGAACCATTTGTCGGGTTGCGTGGTATTTCCAGTAGCCGCGCGACTCGCCGGGCAGCGGGTCCAACTGCATGTCGACCTTCGATCGGGAATATTCGTCAGTCGCAAGACTGTAGACCGAACGATTCTCATCGCCTGTCCTTTTTGCTGTTGTATTGTTGTCTTTTCCGACGAATGCATAGATTATAAACATAGATCGCTCGGCTTGATCCAGATTCCAATCTGGCAAGCGATCTAGTTTAACATCTTCTCGACATCGGGCGGCAACATTTCCGCGTTTTTGTCGAGAACATTCCACTTGCGCATCTGATTGAAGAAGTGCTCCATCTTGCACTATCCATCGTCATGGATCTCTCCACATGCCTTACATCCAAATAAGCAGTGATCGGTGGGGTGGCCGCGTCGTTCACATTTCTTACACGTAATTCTTCTCCAGCAGCCCCGATCATCATGCCTGGTTGACCCGCAGTGAGTGCACCTCTTATACGGCGAATCCGGGTCCGATATGTTGCCGCTTCCTGCCTTCTTTTTGGCACGGCGTCACGCTGATCGATCTCTGGGTGCAGAATGGGCAACGAAAATGCGACGGTACTGTTCCTCGTCTGACCCCAGACTGGACCAACCACTGCTCTCCCCTTCTGACCCGGTGCTTACATCAGCCACGATTGCTCTGATCGCTCTGGCCGGTCTGGTCGCACCTCTCTTCACATGATCATCCTGCACCTTCGATCGGGATCGGTTCGATCCGACAGCAACCTTCGTCCTCATACTGCGGGAGTGGCGTAGAATACGTAACGTCTGTTCAGCTTCTTCCACGTACCTGAGGCGCAGTAAGGTCAGCTGATCTGCCAACCCCTAATCGTCCAACGTACTGATAAAGTGGTCCACGTGTTCTTGGTCAGTGCCGATCGGCGGACCGGTCTCCTTGATCGGGATCCCCGCACGCATCGCAGCCACATTTAGCCGGTGAAGGTACTCGATAGGCGTTTCATCGCCCCTCTTCCTCATGTGGTGATACCTTCGAGCAGTAGAAAAGCTGGAGCGACAGTACTGCATTTCAAACCCCATCCACATCAAAGTCGAGTCAGATCGGACATCCCGACTTAACTGCTGGATCCAGTTCGCAGCCATCCCTTCATCAGATCTCGGAAGGTCAGACACCGTTATTTATTTGGTGTCTGATCACGGAAGAAGGCGGGCTTCGTTCGGCTTAACCATGATCGGGCTTGCTCCTCATCGTCATATTTACCCGTGAAGTCCTTCAACTCGGTGCTTGGGGCCATGCGGATCCTTGGGATCGCCGCCGAATTGAAGTCAAACTCCGTCGTCGAGGCTAAGTTCGCCTTACATGTCCCGACTCTGCCCGTACCACCAAAGTCATCGTCAAAATCGCTGGTCGACTCCATATCGAAGTCGCTGCTACTTGCCTATCGGCGGGGGCGGGCTGGGCGTGACCTGCGTTTTGTCTTAAAATCCGGTCTAACACCTTCGTAAGCTTGTCAGCTGATGTTATTGACTCCATATCAACGTCCGCATAAACAGCGTTGTTTTTCTGGACCGATCAGCTTGGTGCACGAGGGCAAAGAGGTGATCGGCCTCGATCTGCATCGTAAAGCTTCATCAAAGCCTCGAACATGGCTTGCATGCTTGCTTCCATCGAGGGCAAGGTAACTGGATAGGTCTTGGGGTGACTATGCCTGTGGGCGCCCTGGGGCCCCGACCGGCATGCCGCCCCTCGTTGCCGCACGTCCCTATTTTCCGTGTGACTGGTACCGTGAATGGTACCGTGACTGGTACAGCGATCCATGGTCATCCGCTCCACACCCACCTCCAACTGGACGAGCACTTGGAGGAAGGTGGCGACCCATATAGCAAGCTATCATCGGAGAATGACTTCTCGAAAAGCGATGGCACGAGGTTTGGGGCTCTAAAGCTATTGTAAGAGTTGGGCGGCGTACCGCCCCCACCAATGGCGTCCGATGGTAGTATAACATTGACATAGCTTGTTTAAACTCCCACGTATCAATTTCGAACAGCTTGCCAACACCATTATCATTCTTGACCTTTATCCCAACCTCTGCTATCATCGCAAAAAGATTCTTAACCAGCTCCAGCGGCCGATAGGAGTCGATCGGTTCGGTAGTAGTCCCGTGTAGACAATCATGAATTAGGGGCTTGACAATTCGGATGACCTCGTTTTCGCGAACGAATTTTTTCAGCTCGTACATGTAGTACATCCTGTTCACATCCTTATCATCCACACTCCCATCATCGATCGACGATTTGTCCTTCAAGTCGTCGTCGTCCGAAAGAATTGCAAGCCTCTTCTTGATTTACTTAATTGGTAATTCGGGCGGATCGGGGTGATCTACCCCCATAGTGTTCTTCACATGCATTTTTTTCGAAATACATGGGATCAGGAACAGGGTTCTGATCCCTTCTGGAACTATAGCAAGACTTGCTATAGTCCCGATCGGCTGCGATCGGAGCCTTGTGGTGAGGAATAAACATGTTAATCTCGATCTGGTCCTCCACCTGGCCAGATCGATCATCGCCACCTTTTTCCACGACCACGACACGAGGCGATAAGCGTTCCTCGTGCCGATCGGCTACCGAGGAGCGGTATGGGGAGTCGTGAATTCATTAATTTTGATCTGATCCTTCCCTTGACCAGATCTAACATCGCCATCCTTTCCAACAATTAGTACACAAGGCGATATGGTTTCCTTGCGTGCTCTCCAGAGAGTATCCATATCAAAACTTGTAAAATCCATAATTTTCTGAATATCGATGTGATATCAACGGTCACCAAATGATACGGGCACGCAAACCGTTGTGCTGGAGTCCAGTTCAAAATCGAACACCGAAGTGTCCGGAACTGAACCACTATCGTGCCCAGCTGACCAATAACGGAGGGGGTACTCCGCGGACCTTCGCCTGGGTGCCGATCGGGTGACCGATCCGCATTACAGGACGCCGAGTCCGATTCCTCTCGTGTCTCACCTTGTGTACCCATTGGTATGGGTGGCTACACACTCGGTGGACCGTTGCTTGGTAGAGACTTTAGTGGGGATCGATACGAATGTACCAATTCTAGGGTACTGTTCCAAAATTCCAAGGAAAAGATGATCCAATATAGCCGATCGGCAAACGCAGCGGAAATATTCACTCCGAATGCAATTAAATCTGGCACTTGACCACCCGTGGCAGTGAGTAATCCAGCCAATAATAAATCCTGGCACTTGATCGCAGATCCCGATGAGTGATCCAGCCAATTCCTGGGACTTGATCGCAGATTGTGATGAGTAAACCAGCCAAAATAACACGTCTCCTTACCGTGGCCGAACTTGAGGGGGTGAGTGAACGTAGTGGGCGCCTCCCGTCGTGGGACTTCCGGTGGAGCTCTGTCCTGGCCGGGCTTAATGAGCGAGAGGGGACCCTGTTAACCCTCTGTTCCCAACTACTCCGATCGGAGCGGCGACTTTGGCAACCCAATGTAATACGAACACTATATTATATAGCCAATTAAAATCCAATATGTAAACTTTATGTAAACCGTGTGCTTTACCTCAAATCTGCGTAAAACAATCCAATCACAAGATTGGCCCAAAACACTCCGTCCTTTCAGCCAACCCGATAGACTGCCTTGACAACTGATACACTGGTACAAACTGGTCAATAGTTTTCACTTGCACTTCACCACAATGATATCATGTTCGTACGATTGGAAATAAAGTCGCAAAAAGGTGAATAGCGAATTCGAATAATTGATCAGTTAACGTAATGACGTGCATTGCCATCACCCGCCAACATTAGTGTTTTCAGTATTCCCATCGGCAAGCCGGTATAGCTGCAAAAGAAATTCAATTATAATTCAGCAAGTGGAAGAGATTTATCGGAAGGGCGTGTGACCGCGCAATATTGTATCGACCCTCAGTGACCAAGTGCTTTGAACAAACCGTGACGTAGAAACCATTATTTGCAGAATGAAAGCAAAAGAGCTGGGCGGAAAGACTCCAATGGTGGCGCTTATTCTCTTGCTCAAAGAAAACGATGTCATCCATTATGTCGTGTATAATAACGAGATGGAGAGGAGGGTCACTTGTTAGCACAGCAGCCAGATAGGCGCGGTGATGCTGACTCGCTTGGCACTACGAGTCAGGTGGTATTCGTGCGTTGGTGGCTCACTATATCACCGCCGTTTGAAGTGCTTCGCGTCCTGTGTCTTAGTCGTCAAAACTAGAAGTAAAAATATATTATATAATTAAAAGAATGTTAAGCCAATAATAACCGCTTAAGATCACTAAGCGTTATAAGCTTGAAATCTTCTAACACTATGTATTAAGGTAATTACTGCCAATCCGTTTCCACCACGAGATTTCACTTGAAAGCCAAATATGGACATCACTCACCTTTTTCTTTTTCCTCCTCACATGACGAAGTTCACGAAGCTTTTCCACGACGTGCTGCTCATTGACTGCACTTATGGCACAAGCAAGTATGGTATGCCTCTCTTGCATGTTGCGGGTCTGACATCGAAGAACGATACATTTACTGTTGGCATTATTTAAAGCTACTTTGTCTTCTCAGTCTCTCGAAGATGGTGAAACCCCATTAGCTGAAATGGTTAGGTTCATTTTCAGGTTACACTTTATATATGACAGTTTGTATGCTTATATTGTTTAGGTAACCGTATATAATACAATTTTCTTTTCTTTCCCTTATTTAGCTCCCAAACCTGAGACGACTCCGCGTGGCGCAGAGCATACACAAGCCCTATCTCGCGCATTTAACACTAGTGTGTGTTTGTTTGCCCTATATATATGACATTTCGGCTACATTTACAACTTACCTATGCTTCATGGAGGGCGAGAAATTCCAAGATTACGTCTTTAGACTAGATGCGTTGCGTCAGTGGATGAATCCGCGCGTTATAATTACGGATGGCGACCAAGCATTAAAGGATGCGCGTGAGAAGGTATATCCGGACGTCGTGCATCTCCTTTGTCTTTGGCATATTGAACAAAATATTTATGACAAATGACGCAAGTACTTCGATGTAGAGCGATGGGAGAGGTTTAAAGAAGCGTGGCGATCAATGGTATGCTCGTCGCAGCCGCAGGAAAGATTTTCTGAACGCTGGGAGAACCTGAAGAGCAGCGGGATTAACGAAAGGGTTATTGATTACATAAAAAAAATAAGATGCCTTTAAAGGAATTCTTTGCTGCGCCGTGGACAGACCAGCATATGCATTGCGGCTAAACCCCAACATCACGTCTTGAAGGAGCGCATTGGGCTTTAATCAAAGACTGGTTGTCGGGTCGTGGGTCATTGAATCTTCTTGACATTTACAAGCAACTAGAAGGCGGTTGGAAGGAGCAGCAAAGACGCATTGATTAGGCGTTAGAGTTAATGAGGACAAAATTGCCAGCCCCTTGCAAAAGATACCTTCTTTGGGCTGCTTCATCACCAAGTTTCTGCATTTGCGCTGGAAAAGCTTCTGGACAGGTGGAAGGAATTAAATCCCAGCGCTGGACCTGATGGAATACCAGACTGCACCGGCTACCATTGCAAAAAGCTCGCGATACCTTGGGCACATTTTATCCAGAGACATCTAGAGCAGTACACGCAGATAAAGGTCGAGGAATTTGATCCGCAATGGATTCTCGGTTATACTAAAAAGTCGAACTCCATGGGTGCGGTATGCGGGAGCAGGTGTCAATCTCCAGAAAACGCAAAGAGCCACCGACCTCGCCTCTAGACGCATCCTTTCCGGTTTCGAGGTCATCGAGCGGGAAGTGTCGTCTCAGATAAGCCAACAAATCCAGTTAAAAACATAGATAGAACCTAAAAACCATCGGGCGCCTATTAAATGATCACGCTGTGGGATTCAAGGACACGCGCGTACCAATCAAAAGTACCCTTTCTTTGCTATTCAACCCCCTTGACCAAGAAGGAAGCATCCGAATGGGATTTGTGAGCTCAACTCGTGTCTGTTCGTATCTTAACGTGTAATTGAATACATAACGGGTTCTTTCCCAAATCGGTCAAGAATGATCACGTGATCAGTGAGTTTTGGGTTTTATCAGTGAATTTTGGGTTCGTCTGATTCCGTCTCTGCTTTTGATTTAACTTGTCATTTAGCGGTAGGTGCATTTGATATAGGTATAATCGTTTTGACGGATATGAAAGATAATGCGGTAACAGCGCTGATTTTCAATGAAAGACATTGCAGATTCATAGATATATGTTTTCACTTGAATGACGTCGGGAGATCTCTTACTTATTATGTAGCTGGGGCTCGTGAGAGTGCGTTAGCTTGTAATCGTTCCCTCCGTCGGACGCCATGATATCCTGCATCACGGTCTGGAATATGAGAAAGATGAAGTTGAAGGTCACTTCGGCATCGCTCCCACGCACCATTTGACAGCTACCGTAAGCCGTTCAACGTTGGAAGACACCATCCGTTTAAATTAGTCTCATTACACTTTTAAGACACCGTCTGATTCTGGCGTGATTTGAATAACCCAGATCCAGCACGTACCGATCTGGTAGAATACATATCATTATTTTTTAAAGAGTTTGTACCTAATACAAAATGAAAGAAGATAAATGGAATTTGAACTTCTCCACCATAAAAGCGGAGCGAAAAGTGCATCGTCAAGTGTTCATGTCGGCAATCTTGTTTAGCACAAAAATCCGTACTTGGCAGAGGCATCTTTGATGTTGAATTTTTGCAAGCAATGTATACAGTCCGATATGGGACTACATACAAACTTCAAATGAAACGTGACCATAGTGGTCACTTAAGCATTTATGCATTTTTAGCTACTTTGAAATTTTAACTGTATATTTCTTTTATTAGGAATTTTAGGTTAGGCTCTTAAGTACGCATTTATGTTTAGTATATTTTTACTCTAAAACTACAAACACTTACTTGCCTCCCGTTCGCCCCTATCCTGATCAAGTAGGGCGCGCTTCTTTCTTAGAAAATTTCTTCCAGACTGTAAGGCGCTAACTACCAACACTGTTACAACTGGATATTGCACGTTCTCCCAACTCGTGTCAATTTCCTACAAAAAAATATCGGCGTGACACGCAAACGTTTGGTTTCCAACGGCTAAAACTAGTCGGAATTCTCAAGCAAGTTTACGGCTCTCTGATAGTGGGGCATTTTTTGAAATTTCTCTATTATGAATTTTCCATGGAGGTGGACAGTCTATGAAAAAAGCGTCCTATTCTGTGAAATAAAAAAATGTCTTTTTATGTGAAATACTGCCAAAAAGTGTCCTATTCATAAAATTCTCTTATTTTAAGCCAGTAGTAAGTCTAGGATAAGTAGATTGTCTAGAATAGGTAGATTGAGAAGTCACTAGTCTATTTTCACAATGTACAATCTTTCAACTGAGGAGGACGCCAAATTTTAAATTCGAGTAGTTACAAAAAATATCACGGTTTTGAGCATAAATTGACTGCATACGACCCTTTTTCCAAAATTTCACCTAATGTCACTGTTTTTCTCCACATAATACCGCCGTTTTTGCACTATCATATTTGCAAAACGCCGAATAGGTAATAGAAATATCTTGACAAAAATCAACTACAATCTATACACGTGATTCCTTGCAAGTACGGCAATTATGCCCGGTCTGTCCAAAGGTTTTGCAAGCAGCCCTGACCGATCGTTGCGGTTATCCTTGGACTACCTGCGCACCTTTTTCTCTCCTTCGCGTTTCGGGACGTCCTCGGGGCCTTTGAAGGCGCGGGGACTGCAGTCTATCGGCAATCAGCGCGGTCATGACCACTGGTTTTCATCCATTATCATAAGTCTCTTTGTAAGTATCAGTGGTGTAGCATGAGTGAACCAAAGAGATTGGTGGTCTTTTGATGCACGTCTCCAATGCACAGGCGTGGAGTCCGGGCATTAGAGTATTCTGGTACTGCTTACAAGTGCATTCGCCGCCTCACGTACCATCGGTAGCGGGAAGATGACAAACAAATGTTTGGTGCCTTTGATGACTACCCCCGTTGTTTTATATGCAGGAGTCACTTGCCACTCACGCATGCCTGTAGATTCTTCTTGAATAGATCAAGGGGTTTGGGAGGAAGAAGGATGTTCACTTCCTCCGCAGCAGTTTTCCTACTGTAGAACTTCTTCATCTGATGCCGATACAAAGTGTCAAGCATTTCAAGTAGAGGAAGTTCCCTTGCTTTACGTAGGAATGAATTGGTAATTTTCGCCAGATTGGAGGTAAAATGAACGAAAAGTAAAGCTTTCATCGCGTAAGTAGGCCAATGTTCATGGGGAAATCATTCAAGTAGGTTGCCGCATCTTCTTTGAGCGAAAGAATCGCAGCAAGATGTTCCTTGAAACATTCCTCTGTGTCTAGATAAGCACATTGCCAGAATATAGATGAATGAATCATATAAATCAGCCTTATCTATCACCATATTACACGGAAAAACTTACTTTTTGGCTGCAAGACCAATCTTCGTCTGGACGTTGTGAGCAATGTGCCAAGCAGAACGAGGCGCTGATTGTATTAGGGAGATCTTGAGCAACTTCATTCAATAGCTCCTTCTCACGATCATTGATAACCACACAGTCCAATGAGTCGATGGAGGGGAACGCTTGCTTCAAAAAGCGCATGAACGCTTTCCAGTTTTGCTTCATTCTCACCTGATACCACATCCCATCCAAGGACCAAAAGCCCGTCGTTACCGTCCGTGCCCACTGCCAACAGAACAGTCCGAGCAAATCGGATCTTAGTAAAAGTACCGTCTACCGCAAGATACTTCCTAAGACTGGGAAACGCGCAGCGTGCCTCTCCTGGGGCAATGAAGATACTGTAGAAACGTCTAGGGCCATTGTGGTGAAGTGCTATTGAAACTTTTTGAACAGCATGTACCAGTGTACCAGTTGTCAAGTCGGAGGGATCGGGTTGGCTAAAAGGATGGAGTGTTTTGGGCCAATCGTGTGTCTGGAGTGTAAGGTACGCAGATTTAAGGTGCGGCACACGGTTTTGCATAGTTTACAAATTGGATCTTAATTGGATATTAAATATAGTGTTCATTTTACTTTGGGTTGCATAATTCATTGCTCCGTAGGAGTTATTGGGAGCAGAGGGCTAACACGCCCCCTCTAGCTCATTATTTCCCGGCAAGGACAGCGCTACACCGGAAGTCCGGAATTTGATACCAAGCACGACGGACTTATTTGGCACACCGTAATTTCTCACGTTTAGGACAAATTGCGGGCACAGTCATGGTCGGACATTGCTGAAACTCCGCACCAAACTCCAGCCAAACTTCGGCAAATCTGGCCAACTCTTTGAGGCATCTTGCCATATATTCTTTCTTTGCCTGACCTTCTTTGCCAACCCTCAACACTAAAGTGAATTTTCAGAGACAGATATAATTTCTTAGTCAAAATATGTTTAATAGAAATAACTGTCTCGTTTGAGAGGTTTTATTATTGTTTATGTTCAGATCGCAAATCATTCTCTCAAAGTCGCATGCATGATTTAGAGCCTATGGGGACTTCTACGTCTACTGAGGACGCTGAGCCCGGCTAAGAACAACGAGCTGATCATATTGAAGGGCCCCCGGGAGCCTCAATTGCGAAAGGCAGTACCAGCGAAGTTGGCGCGCCCCAAGATGATATTGAACCAGGTTCGTTTTGTCAGAACCATGCTCTTTCAACGACGTATACTCATCTATTTCAGAAGAAAATCTGCTTGTGAGCGATAACTATGGCTTAACTGCCGAAATCTTTTAGGAAAAGCATTTGGAGAGCCAAAAAGAAGCATTTGAATATTTCACAGATTTAGTCAATAACACTTTTTCCTTCGGGATCGCTAAATGTAGAGACAACAAGCACAAAACAAAGGACAAAATACCAACAGTTTTTGACTACGGATGTTGCGGACGTCACAATCCATCTCAATTGTACGAGAACAATCTCCGCAGAGACAACCGAAGCTTTCGCAACAACTGCTTTTTCAAATTCAGCGATCTGAAATCCCCTGACAAAGGATTTTGGTTCATTCAAGTCTCCAACAGTTACCACAATCACCCTCGTGAAGATGACGTGAGAAATGTGGTGAATTGCAAGTGAAAACTATTGACCAGTTTGTACCAGTATACCAGTTGTCAAGGCAGTCTATCGGGTTGGATGACAGGACGGAGCATTTTGGGCCAATCGTGTGCTTGGAGTGTTTTGTACGCAGATTTGAGGTAAGGCACACGGTTTACATATAGTTTACATATTGAATTTTAATTGGCTATATAATATAGTAATCGTATTACATTGGGTTGACAAAGTCGCCGCTCCGATCGGAGTAGTTGGGAACAGAGGGTTAACAGGGTCCCCTCTCGCTCATTAAGCCCGGCCAGGACAGAGCTCCACCGGAAGTCCCACGACGGGAGGCGCCCACTACGTTCACTCACCCCCTCAAGTTCGGCCACGGTAAGGAGACGTGTTATTTTGGCTGGTTTACTCATCACAATCTGCGATCAAGTCCCAGGAATTGGCTGGATCACTCATCGGGATCTGCGATCAAGTGCCAGGATTTATTATTGGCTGGATTACTCATTGCTCTGCAATCAAGTGCCCGTATTTATTATTGGCTGGATTACTCACTGCCACGGGTGGTCAAGTGCCAGATTTAATTGCATTCGGAGTGAATATTTCCGCTGCGTTTGCCGATCGGCTATATTGGATCATCTTTTCGTTGGAATTTTGGAACAGTACCCCAGAATTGGTACATTCGTATCGATCCCCACTAAAGTCTCTACCAAGCAACGGTCCACCGAGTGTGTAGCCACCCATACCAATGGGTACACAAGGTGAGACACGAGAGGAATCGGACTCGGCGTCCTGTAATGCGGATCGGTCACCCGATCGGCACCCAGGCGAAGGTCCGCGGAGTACCCCCTCCGTTATTGGTCAGCTGGGCACGATGGTGGTTCAGTTCCGGACACTTCGGTGTTAGATTTTGAACTGGACCTTACCACAGAACCCTCACATCAGTGCGACCAAACCGTCCTTAAGAGGAGACCGAGTGTTTGCAAGATTTGATCAAGTATGGCATTCGTGGAAAGAAGGTGCTCCGTAACATTAGGCGAGCGCACCCTGACACGAAAGTGACCATTCTAGATGTTTACAATACCAAAGCCCACATTCGATACGAGCAATTAGACGGCAATAGTGCCATGGACGCATTGGTCAATGATTAATTTGAAAAGAACGAAATTGACTATATGATTTTGAAGGGTGCCGATGATGTCGCTACACACGTGTACACGGTTTTGCCCCATACCCACATCTTGTTGAACGAGGGCCATGAAGGCGTCATTGATATTATCGACATGGACTTTACTTACAAGACCAATGTGTAACTCTGCCCCTCTTTCACATCGTTGGCACGACTCGAAAACAACAAACTACAACTCTCGCCCAATGTCTGTTTAATGTCAAAGGAAGCAGAATTCGATTATCAGTGGGTTCTTGTGCAATTGAAGAACACATTTGGAACCAAAGTTCCTATTACCATCCTCACGGACGCCAAACAGCGCTTGTCAGTGCGGTCGTTAATGTCTTCAGCACTTCAAAATATATTCTTTGTACATGGCACATCGAGCAAAACATCCGCAAGAATATCTCCAAGAATCTACGATCCCATTGATGACCCCAGATATCGGTGGAAACGTTCCAAAAGGATTGGCAAGCTCTGGTTAACAACTCCCAATATCTTGCTGATTACAATGACCAATGGGGAAATATCTGCCAGAAACTTGATAGCGTCAGCGTAGCGTATATTGCAGAGCAGTGGTAAAGTAAGGAGATTTTCGTATATTGCTTTTTGAAGAACGTGCGCTATAGAGGTGTTACCACAACATCGCGTGGAGAAGGTGCGCATTTTCAACTCAAAGACTTCAAAGGATCCTGTAACATTGACCTTTTCCAATTGTGGTGGAGCGGCTGATCAAAGTTTTTGAGGCTTGATCAGGCGGTACCACGGCGCCCGGACTGCCGACTGACGAAGGGGGTCCTCTGGTTGTCCTTGACTGATTGTGTTTCTGCTCACCTTGTGTACCCGACGGCTTAGGCGTGGGTCGTTCTCCATGTGGCGGGGATGGCACACTACAATTCCTTGTGGCAAGACTGAGTTGACTTGTGATGAGTCGACTGATGCGATCAGGCGATGATCAGGCGCAATCAAGCTTGAATCACGTGCGTTCAGGCTTGATCAACATTGATCAGGCTTGGGCAGGCACTAAAAGTCGTCGATCAGCGGCGATCAGACTTGATCAGGCTTAATCAAGTGCTAAAAGTCGCTGATCAGTTATTTGGCGCTTGTTGCAAACAGATGATCGCAGGTTGCGGGTCGCAGATAGCCGATCTTGGTGGTGATCGGTGAAGTGGTACTTGATCAGGCAGCGGAAATCTTCACAACCCGATCGCAGAGCCTCTTAAGCTTAGTCCGCTAATAGAACACCCAATATACTATGTATTCCAAGCTTAAGCCTAAGAGGAGGGTCGATCAGCGACGGGATGATCGACAGTTTCCACTAAAATCCACCTAGACTTCCCATGAGGCGCTTAGAGCAGCCGTACTCTAGGGGCCAAAAAACGTGGACCAATTGGGGAAGAGGTGAGAACACCTTCCCCAAAAAAACATTTACGAAATAACCGCTGACACAGCGGGTGGAGTTGAGGGTGAGTTCCCCAGACCTTTATGTCTGACGGTGGGCCAAAAAGTGCACTATGTGTTCCCGCCCGGGACGTAAATAGTGCGTATGCAAAAGAGAAGGAGGCGCGAACGCCTCCCCCTCGGTGATCTTATCGATCGGACGCAAAAGGAGAACTTTATTAAAACTTATATCCTAAAACTACCAATAACCCAATATCAGCCAATCAGAACTACCCATCCCTATACGCCTCGTCGACCAGTCGACCTGATTTTTGCTTACCGTTGGGTTACCGTTAGGTAACCGCATCAGTCGTCGCGTCATCACGTTAGGTACCTGTACCTAACCGTCCCTTCTCACGACGCCCCGTCTATGTCCCGTCCATATCCTCTACAGTTGTGCCGACTGTTGTACTGACTGTTGTGGCAACAGTCGTACCGGCTATTGTACCAACTATCGTACCAACTAATATATCGACTATTGTACCGACTATGGTAATGACTATTGTACCGACTATGGTACCACAAAATTTTATCATATGCTTCACCACACAATTATGGTTGAGTGTCAAAGAGTTTGGACTCGAACAATTCGATTCTTACTTATTGCGGCTTGCAAAGGAAAAAGGCGGTCCGTACTCATCTGTCAAGAAAATGGACATTATCAAAAGAGTACATGGCATTGCTCACTGGGATGTGGCGGAGACATTGAGGGAGCATCGAAAGACTAGTGCATATGTCGCTATCATAGCTCGAGGTCGTGAAAGCAAAATTACCACTTGCCGAAAACATCATCGAAACGGTATTGGGGTTCCTTGTCGACATGAGCTTGCTAACATGATTGTAGATGGAAAGCAGCTCTCTATGAGGGACTTTGATATCCTATATCACCTGACACGTGGAGAGTTCGTCACAACAATGCGCGAAAGACTTCTGGAGCCAATGCGTCAAAAACGGCAAAAGAAGCAACACATCTTGACTGGACCCGAAGCTGCCCTACAGGAAGAAATGCGTGCTGAAAGACAAGCCATAGCGAGTTCCTCAACTTCCACCCCACCGCAACAAAAAAGGCCACGCGCACCTCCGACCTGCAGTGTATGTCATACATTGGGACATGCGAAAACAAGAAAATCTTGTCCCAAGCGTGGTCAGCAGTACACAGCGCAAGCTGCAGCGTTAGCAGCCAATGCCCCTGCAGCAGACCACACTTCTTAGATTAGCTTCTACTACTCAATTCTTTCCTTCAAAATCTGTCTTTCTTTTTCATCTTTTTCACGTACTCTTTGTCTTAGTTGCTTTGTTCCATATTATAACAATCATTCTCACTCTTCCAATCTCTTTGAAAGGTTTCTATGATAGTATCAAGACAGTAGTAGGAGTAACTAATAGTAGCAGAGCCATTATACGCCAGTGTATATGCAGGCCAGTACAAAGCATCGGAGTTTAAATATCCAACCATGACTGTGCCCGCAATTGGTCCTAAACGAGACAAAATAGGGTGTGCCAAATAAGATTCTATGGTGGAGCGGCTGGCCAAATTTTGAGGCTTGGACATTCGTCCCCATAGCGCCCGGACTACCGACTATTGAAGGGGGACCTCCGGTTGTCCTGTGACAGGCCTATGTCTTGATCACCTTGTGTACCCGACGGTTTGTGCGTGGGTCGCTCTCCAGGTGACTGGAGACGTAGACAAGTGCAATTCCGATGCAGATCAGGCTAATTCCTAACAAATCGACAGGTGTCGATCTGGTTGAAAATCGCAGTTTCGAGATCCCGGGAAAAAACTGGGGGTCGATGATCGCAGATGGCAGATCGACCCAGTTGATCTAGTTCGAATTGGCGAGATTGCGGAACGATGATCGCAGATCGCAGATCGATGATCTATGACCGCAGATCGCGGATCGACCCAGTTGATCTTGTGCGAATTGGCGAGATTGCGGATCGATGATCGCAGATCGACGCTGTCGATATAGTGGTAATCAGCGAAGGGGTACTTGATCGCGTGGCGGAAGTCTTCACCACTTGATCGTTGATCCTCTTAAGCCTAGATCGTTAAGGAAATACCCAATATAATTGTATTCCTAGCCTAAAATTAGAGGAAGGGGGTCGATCTGCACTTTCTACGTGCAGATCGACAGATTTTACAAAAATCCACCTAGAGTTCCCAATGGGCGCTTAAAGAAGCCGAACTTCTCGAGGATAGATTCAAACCAATGGGGGAAGAGGTGAGAACACTTGGCTCGATCACCCTCCCAGTAGCCTTTAAAAAAAAGAGCCTCTGACACAGCGGGCGAAGTTGAGGACGAGTTCTCAGGAACTTTACGTCTGCCGGTGGGCCAAAAAGTTCACTGCATGCTCCCTCCCGGGACGTGTAAACGTGTGTATGCAATGAAGGGGAGGAGCGAAGTTATCACGCCGTCCCAATCGATTATCTAGTTGATCGTACGCAAAAGGAGAACTTTATTATTCCTTATATCCTAAACCAGCCAATTACCTAATATAGACCAATCATCTCTATCCATCCTGATATGCATCATCGACCAAACAACCTGATATATCATCCGTCTGTCGCTTACCATCATGTACCTGTACCTTGCGTCGCTTCTTCTCCGGATGGCCCGTCTATGTTCCCAACAGCTGTCCCCAAAATCTTCCATGTGCTCTCCACAATTCCGGCGTGCTTGGTATCAAATTCCCGGAAGTCCCACGACGGGAAGCACTCACTTCGTTCACTCACCCTTCAATCCCCACACGTTTGGAACGTGTTATCTTCTCTCGTATTGTCTTGGTCTCTACATCGCGATCTGCGATCTGCCCCAATTATTAATTGGGTCAACGCGCCGTTCCGCTAGGCCACCCCAGAATTTCTATTGGATGGGTTCCCTCACTACGATCTGAAGTCAGCCCCAGATTTTTCCTTGCATTTGGAGTGATGACTTCCGCTCCATTTGCAGATCGATCTCATTTGGATTATCTATCGTTGGTTTTCGGTACAAGTACCTCATAAGCGGTACACCCATATCGGTACCTACCAAGATCCCTACTAAGCGACGGTCCACCGAGTGTGTAACCACCCATACTAATGGGTATGTGGTGAAATGTACCATAAAATTCGTACACAGTTGTGGGTGTGACTGTGGGCACAACTGTGTGTGTAACTATGTGTACGACTGTGTGTACAACTGTTTGTACAACTACAGGTACATGGACGGGACATAGCCGGGGAATCGTGAGAAGGGACGACTAGGTACGGGTACCAAACGGTTAGCGACGGACGACATAGAAATCAGGTTGACTGGTCGACGGAGTACATTGGAATGGGTAGTTCTGACTGGTTTATATTAGGTAATTGGTAGATTTTAAGGATATAAGCTCTAATAAGTTCTCCTTTTGCGTCTGATCACGCAGATCAACCTACAGGGACGGCACCTTAGCGCCTCCCTACATTTATACGCACCTCTACGTCCCAGGCGGGAGCACCTAGTGCATTTTTGGCCCACCGGCAGGCGTATAGTGAAGAAGAACTCGCCCCGCGACTCCGCCCGCTGTGCCAGCGGTAATTTTATAAAGTTTTTTTGGTCTTGGGAACGTGATCGAGCAGTTCGCTCTCACCTTTTCCCAATTGGTCCACGTTTTGGAAACTAGAAGTTCGGCTGCTCTAAGCGCCCCACGGGAACTCTAGGTACATTTTAGTGGAAACCGTCGATCAGCCGGTAAAACGAGCTGATCGACCCTCCTCTTAAGTTTAAGCTTAGAATAAAAAGTATATTGGGTATTCTATTGGCGAACTAAGCATAAGAGGCTCGGCGATCGGGTGGTGAAGACTTTGGCTGCCCGATAAAGTACCCCTTAGCTGATCACCACTAAGATCATCGATCTGCAACCGGCGACCTTCGATCACCTGCTCTCAACTCGCGCCAATTAGTGGGGAATCAACCAGATCGATTAGCGGTCCTGATCATCGACGGTTTGCGCCTGATCAAGCCTAATCACCCCTGATCGTCGATCACCCCTTGATCATCGATTATTTACCCTGATCATCGATCATCGACCTTGATCATCCCCTGATTATCGATCCGCGGCCCTGATCATTGACTATTTGTGCCTGATCAAGCCTGATCGCACCTGATCGACATCGGTCGATTCGATACGAATTACCCCAATCTTGCATCAAGGAATTGCAGTGTGACATCCCCGCCACCTGGAGAGCGAACCACGCCCAAGCCTTCGGGTACACAAGTTGAGCAAGAACACAAGCGGTAACAGGACAACCGGAGGACCCCCTTCGTTAGTCGGCATTCCGGGCGCCGTGGTAACGCCTTATCGTGCGTCAAAAACTTTGATCAGCCGCTCCACCACAATGGTGCACGTGCCCGGATCTTTGGGCGACGCGGGATATCATCGCGATTCTGCGCAAGATGGCGCTGATGCGGACGAAAACTGAAGCGAAAGCAGAATTGAATATTAAAGTAGAAGAGGAGGATGTTGTTGTGGCGATGGAAGGCAGTTCTCCGTCGCCATGTCTGAAGAAGAAAGGAAATGCTGATCATCAGGACCTGGGGAGGAATCTTGATGAGATAAAGCAGGAGAATCCTCAACCACCTCCCGAGGCTCCTTCGGGAGCCAATGCGGATCATAACGCAAGTTATGATCCGCCAAATAGATGTGTGTATAAGGATCCAGATTGTGATCCGGTGGTGAAGCTTTACAAGACCGACCAGCCGAAGGTGTTGATGAAGGAGCCTGGGTCGGAGAGCGACTAAAGTCGATCAAGTACGCCACCAACGGAAGCCGATCTGGTGAAGACGTTTTACCAAAAGGTATACAAAGTTAAACTGGAAGATTTCTTATTGACGAACTCGATCATGAGCCTTCTCGGGGTCATGATCAGAGGGAAGCTTAACGGACCGGTCGATCAACCAGTTACGGACGGGAAGGACAAGATCACTATCGTGCTAAGGCTAACACGCCTGATCAAGCAGGCTGGTATGACGACAGGCGCCTACGATGCTGAAGAGGTGTTTGATCAGGACCCAGAAGATCTAGCAGAATCTACCCAGCAGTTGTTTTATCTTTAAGTACCTATCGTGGGCCAAACGGCTAAGGTGGAACCCTCGTACTCTAAGTTGAAGATTGAAGCGGGTCCGACGATCAACGCATCAGATCACACGGGATCATCCCGTTATAAATCTGCTCCTTCCGAAGGTGTTGCTTCTGAAGTGTAGTCCGTGTATTCACTCCATGATCATCGCTCAACGCCAGGAAGATCGGCGACGGTTAAGGATGTTGAAATGGAATCCGTGTATTCGTTCCATGATCAAAGATCCCAGCGTGATTATATTGACCCAGACGTGCCGATCACACTGCCTCGACGAGCCACAGTTTCGTCCGCGTATACTGGAATGCCTGATCAACAGCCGATTCCAGTATCCGGATGTCTGCGATCAGTGATCTAAAAGACTTTTCAAGGAAATAAACGGATGAAGATCAAGAGCGGAATTGGATTAGTCGTCTCAAGTCAGCATTTATGCGTGATCAATCCTCTGATCATGAGAAGTTTTTTATCATGGGTGATCTGATAAAAGGACCGGCGCGCAATTGGCATCGCCAGATGGGCAGATCGATCGCGCAAGCTGGAAAAGTCTCGTCGACGAATTATAAGCTCAGTACTGTGGAAGTGGCCAATCTGCATCTCGCCAATATTAATACATGAAGCAACGATATGATGATACTCACATTGCGTATCTTCACCGGTTGAATGTGGCGGGAATTCGAGCCAAGTTGTCGATAAAGGACGGATCGTCTACGATTTTACGTGAACGTGTGCAACATTTCCTCGACACGTTGACTAATCGCGAATTCTCTGATCAACTGGCACTTCTGCGGTTGGATAATGTTACGGATTTGGATTAGACGCTGCGAGCTTATGCCCGTACTAAGTCGCGCCATCCGACGGCGGTGGTAGGCGCTAGCCGATTCCGTCAGAAATTTGGCGATGATCGATCACCTGCCCCAGCGCGAAAGCCTAAAGCAGTGCGACCGATCAAGATGATGCCTGGAAGTGAAGGATCAAGCTCCGATGACAGTGGAAGTGATGGCGATCATCGTCGTTACATGATTGCTGCCATGGTCGATCAACCCGTGACGCATGATCAACCTGGTGAGCCCTGATCTGGTAAAGGAAGTGAATCAAGTGCAGTTGACCAAGGAGCGGTGAAGAAATGCAGTCACTGTGGATCGATCAGGCATGATAATTTACGTTGTTGGAAGCGCCTGACCTGTCTGAAGTGTGGCAAGAAGGGACACCCGACCGATCAATGATTGTACGTCTGCCGAGCATGCGGCGAAGTTCACGATGCGGGAAAATGCCCTATGGAGGAATTCTACAATCGTATTCGCCAGTGGTACAATCCTACAAAGCATTCCGGGATGTTGCCCAAAGAAGCAGAGGACATGTTAAACTAGGACGCTCGCCAGGTTGGAATCTGGTACGAGACGAGCGTTCTAGTTTGTGTGTTTTTGCATATGTAGATAATAAGAAGGCTGATCAAGCATAAGAATAGGATGATGAAAAATGTGATCAGCCTGATTTACCACGTTTGGCTAATTTCCGTATTGATGAGTTTTCTCGATCCCCGGTGATCATGGAAGTTGATCTACTTCCGGGTGAATCACGTGGATATTGAAAGTACCACTCTCCAAAGAAACGGTTTAAACAAGCCAAGTCGAGAGGTAAAATAATAACGAACGTGCCACGTTATTATTTGATTCTGGTGCCGCAGTGTCGATCATCGACCCAACCTTTGCTCGTAAGGTGGGTTGTCAGATCGATACGAGCCAAACACAAGAATGTGTCGGCATTGGAAAAAGTGCATACCTCACAGAAGGGGCGCACTAATATCAAGATTACGTTAGCGGGCTCGTTGGTTTATTATTTCCATGCATGGGTGGGAAAACTCGTTGGTCAAGATGTTATATTGGGTATGGATTTTATGATAACAGCTGGTGTTCAATTGGACGTCGCCCACGGTGCGCTAAGTTTGACTGATGAGGTGATCATCCCATTGGAGGGGCGCCGACAGCTGTACGGATAGATTGGTAATTATATGAAACTCAATCAGTACGAACAGATCCCAGTAGGGCGATCTGCTGAGGTTCGGATTCGTGATCAACGATCTCGGAAGTTGTGGATTACTCGCGGAAAAGATTGGGTCCCCACTATTACTAGGGGGTAGATAATTTACGGTATCTGTGTATTACGAGTGTTGCTGATCATCCGATCATCCTACAAAACGATACGATTTTAGGTATCTGGATGAACAAAGAAGACTTGCCCCGTCGCCCTGGATTTATTTCGGTGGGGTCCAATCGCTATAAGGAGTGGAGAAATCTCGCGTATCAAGCTTCTACCGATTCTGTGCATGACGATCAAAAAAGTGTTGATCAAGGTCCCCTGGTAGAGAAGAAGGAGTATCCTACTCCTCAAAGTATTTTGGTACGACCTACGAACCCTATCACGACACCTGTGGCATTAGTAACCGGAATATCGCAGAAGGAGCAAGAAGTGAAAGAGAAGTGTGATCAGGAGCCGAGTGTGAAAGGTCCGACCCTCGATCACGAAGTTGAACAACCTGTTGCACGAGATGAGCCTGATCAAGATATGCGTGACCACCCCGTCTCAGCCGATCATGGTGAATTCGGTGTGATTCCTATTGATGATCAAGTTTGCTACCATGAGGGTGGAGATCTGTTCGTGGAAGAACTGGAGAAACAGATCGCTACGTTGCCTGAAGTGTCCGCAAGTACCGAAGAAGTGACCAAGAATGATCAGCAAGTTGGTGATCCATTTATCAACACAGCAGAGGAAATTGATCAGCTTCGCGATATAAGTTGGGCGAAGAAACATTTGTTGATCGGGAAAGGGAATACGCTGCCTCATGCTGCACGTGGAGTTGTTTGTGATATCGATGTGGGCAATGCACGCCCGATCTCTCAAAAGTGTCGGAAGGTAGCTCCACGATTTCGCGAGAAGTTATCAGCCTTGATCAAGGGGCTATTGGCCACGAAGATCATCCATCCGTCTATGCCACCCTGGGCATCACCTATCGTGATCATCGTGAAGAAGAATGGGGTTGATATTCGCATATGTATCGATTATCGCGCGGTGAATCAACTCACGCGTTTGATGGTATACCCTATGCCTCTGATCTCTTATCTGCTCGAAGATTTGGCAAAGCGTTATGGTTTTGTTTCTTGGATATGGCAAGTGGTTTTTGGGTCGTGTCTATGACCGATCGAGTACGTCCGATTTCGGCTTTTGTCACCCCATTTGGACTGCTTAAATGGAATCGGATGCTCTTTGGCCTAAAGAATGCTCCGCAGATCTACCAGCGGTTGATCGATAATGCACTGTATGGGTATCTCAAGGTTAAGGACGGTGTCGATGAGTCAGCTGATGTATTTACTGTGGGAGAGCCTGATCAGACACCGGGCGCGTATGTGCTGCAGCGACGATCATACATCGATGATATCTTGATCCCTGCACCTACATAGACTACCCTGTGTAATAGGGTGCATAATCTATTGGAAAAATGTGATCAGTGGAACTTGTCGATCAGCGTGGCTAAATCGTACTGGGAGCGAAGTGAAGTTCCTTACTTAGGACATTACGTCTCTAGCCGCGGTTTGGAAACAAATCCAAGGAATTTGGATGATCTGATCCATTTGCCTTTTCCTTGTACTTTACGTGCTATTCAATCGTTTTTGGGGAGTCTGAATTACTACCGTCGATTTATTGAAGACTTCGCGATCTATGCCGCTGTGCTCTACGAATTACGAGAGATAGATTATCAAGAGTTCAAGACCCGATCATCGATCAAGGAGAGTTCGGATCATGAAGACTATCGATTGATCAGAGCAAAAGTGGCATTCAGTATGCTGAAAGCGAAGATCGCGTCAGCCCCAACCCTGCTCCATTTCGATCAAGCCAAAAACGCCGGTGATCGTGGTTTATGCAAGCAAGTGGGCAGTATCTGCCGCGTTGGTACAAGAACATGATCAAGTTTATTTCCCCGTCGCATTCTCTATCCGGACACTGAAGAGCGGTGAGATGAATCACAGCCCCGTCGAAAAGGAAGTGTTGGCTCTTCTGCGGATTTTGGATGTCTATTTCACGATGCTGGTCGGAAAGGCGATCACTGTCCTGTCACGTCGATCCACGTTGAAGTGGTTATTGACATCCAACGGGCTAGACGGACAATTGGGGAGATGGGCAGCGATCTTATCACAATGGGACCTGGAGATCAAGAAATGTGTGCATGGAGAAGATGCGGTACTAGGGGCGTTATCCGCAAGTATCACCCTCGCACCAAAATTGATGAAGCCCTGAACGCGATCGCGCCGAAAAAGCAGCCTCGGCAGATGATTGAAGTGCTACCTCCCAAGGTTGAGAAAGGCCAAGATCTATACTTGATCAGTTTCGATGTATCTGCAAGTGTTAAGCGAAGTGTTGGTGCGTTTGGTGCTATCGTGTGGAAATTGCCAGAGTGGAGATCATGATCGCGGTTGCTTATCATGCATCTGAAATCACGGTGAATGAAGCTGAATACCATGGATTGCTTCAAGTTTGGATCTACTGGCGCAATATCCCAAAAGAAGGGTGATCGTGTGTGGAGACTCGAATTTGTTGATTAGGCAAATGCGTGGCGAAAAAGAGTGCAAGGCTCCGCGATTGCAAGTATTGCAACAGCGTACGCGAAAACTCCTTCGAGAATGGCCTGAACATGATCTACTGCACGTCAAAGGGGAGTGGAACAAGAGTGTCGATCATATCACCGGTACATCCATGCGGTATGGGACACAATGTGAGATTGATGATGAAAAACAGCTGGAAGAATTGGTCGATCTCAACAGATTGTCCGAAGTGATTACCTGGAATGAAGATCCCACTGTCCTCAAGTGCTAGTGACGACGCGATCACGTAACCTTTGTCAAGCTCAACCGTCAACGTAGCCCCAAATATCCATAGAAGGGATAAGGGCAGAACATGTCAAAAAGGCGCAGGACGAAAAGAAGTAGATTTGTGATTTGTGATTTGTGATGTTACTTGCATGGTAACGTTTCCAAATGGAGCGCAGAAGAGGTAAAAGATTGCGCGAAAATTGCTGACAACTATGATGTAGATGAACAAGGATTGTTGATATACTGTGGAAATATGGCTAAAGGAAAAGCCAGCCGTGAACAAGGTGATCGAGACGATCGACTCTCTTTGATAAAGCTGGTCTTACCTAAAACCTTATATGCGGATGTCCTCCACCATTATCATGTGAGTTTGGAAGGAGGACACGAGGGTATAGGTCGCACATATTAGCGGATCAGACGATACTTTCATTGGCGTGGTCTATTTCGCAGCGTGCAAATATTTGTTGGACAATGCGTGGATTGTGAGACGGGGAAGGGTCAACCTACGATAAAGGGGATGTCGCCTGGAAATATTGAAGCTACGTATCCATTCCAAGTGATAGCCATGGATCATATCCCGAAACTACCTCGCTGAACTATTGAGCATACGGAATTGCTGATCTGGACCGATCTGTTCACGGGTATGGTGATCGCGAAAGCTGGATCGTCTCGCGCAGCGCAGAAAGTCGCCAAAAATTATGAAGAATGTGTATTTCGACGATTTGGAGCTAGTGAGGTGATCAGGCATGGTCGAGAACCTGGTTTTATGTCCGAAGTAGTTCTTGCGTTCAACAAGATCGTGGGAAAACGACAGAGTGCCACTATGGCGTACCGTCCACAGGCGAACGGCAAGGCGGGAAGAACGGTGCAGACGATCACACGAGCGATCAAGATGTATGTATCAGATGTCGGTCAGAAGTATTGGAGCTCGTACGCAGAGCGACTGGTATTCGCGTTAAATTCGACCCCTGATCGCATTCGCGGAGAAACACCATTTTATTTGGCGTATGGGTGGGATCCGCGATCATCGTTGGAATCAACATTGCAACTGGGTTGAATTCGATGGATATATAGTCTGCGGAAAGACTACCGTTACGCCCGTGATCAAGTGAGCACTCGATTGCACCAAGCTGTGGTAAAGCGTGCTATAATTCGGCCTAATTAATGACCTAATTATGGGCCTAATTATGGGCCTAATTAGGGGTCCGATTGTGGACACAAATTGGGTACGTAATCGTATACGATTGTGTGTACCACGGTGTATACAGTTGCGTGTACAATCGTGGTGCACATAGTCAGGACATAGACAGGGCATGGGAAGATGGGACGATTACATACGTACCAACGAACACCGGCGAACAACGAAGAAATCAGGTCGACTGGTGGACGGCAGACGCTGGAATGGACGGTTCGGATTGGCTGAAATTAGGGAAATGGTAGATCTAAGGCTATAAGTGATAATAAAGTTCTCCTTTTGCGTACGATCGAGCAGATCGCTTCAGGGACGGCACCTTTGCGCCTCCCTTACTAATAAATACCTCTACGTCCCGGGAGGGAGCACTTAGAGCGTTTTTAGTCCACCGGTAGGCGTAGAGTGTGAGAACGCACCCGCAACTCCGCCCGCTGTGTCATCGGTTCTTCTTGTAAAGGTTTTTTGGTCTCGGGAACGTGATAGAGCAGTGCTCTCACCTCTTCCCCGTTTGGTTCACGTTTTGCCCCTAGAGTTCGGCTGCTGTAAGTGCCCCACGGGAACTCTAGGTGGATTTAGTGAAATTCCCTTACCTCGTAAAGTCTAGGCTAGGAATACATATATTTGGGTGTTCCATAACTGCTTAAGACTCCAGATGCTCCGCGATCAGGCAGTGAAGACTTCCGCTGCATGATCAAGTACCCCCTTCGCCGATCAACACCTAATCAACACTATGCAACTTGCAACCCGCGCTCATTTGCTCACAACTAGCGCCAACTAGCGCTTGATCAAGTCTGATCAAGCCGGATCACTACTGATCAGCGTCTTTTAGTGCCCGATCAAGCCTGATCTCTGTTGATCAACTACTTTTAGATCCTGATCAAGCCATATCAAGCCTGATCACCGCTGTTCAACGAATTTTGGCGCTTGATCAAGCCTGATCAAGCCAAATCTCTGTTGGTCAACAACTGTTAGCGCCTGATCAAGCCTGATATCTGCTGATCAGACCTGATCGCACCTGATTCAAGCTTGATTGTACCTGATCACGCCTGATCAGCACATAGGACGTTGCGTTATAAGTTTTCCTACTTTTGCATCAAGGAATTGTCGTGTTTACATCCCCTCCACCTGGAGAGCGACCCACGTCCAAGCCGTCGGGTACAAAAGGTGAGCAGAAACACAAGCAGTCAAGGACAACCGGAGGACCCACTTCGTTAGTCGGCAGTCTGGGCGCCGTGGTACCGCCTGATCAAGCCTCAAAAACTTTGATCAGCCGCTCCACCACAAAGCAGTGGCTGATCGAGCTAGAAAGCCCAATGATCAATTGACGCCACACAAGATTGAAGCTGGATCGAGGGTCTGGTTATACGTCGATCGTGTGAAAGAAGGGTTTGCGAAGAAACTTGCGCACATGTGGCATGGACCCTTCAGAGTCTATGAGTTGATCGGTGATCATTCTGCGATATTGATTACAGCTGGCACCGACTATCGCATTTTCCCAGTGGTACACCTGTCTAAGTTGAAATTGGTCAAGGAATTTCCAGATCGACCCACTACTGTGCTAGCAGCTGGTGTAGAGGATCGTCTTGATTTTGATGAAGCCTTACTACCGGAAGACAGCTGGGAAAGGACCCTAGAGCCGGACGAATTTGAAGTTGATCGAATTACTGATGTCCGATCTGGTCGAAAGACCAGGTACGGCAGAACGATACGCGAATATCAAGTCTACTGGAAGGTTTATGACGAGCCGTCATGGGTAGACGAGGCAGATCTGAACTGCGATGCTCTGATCAAGGATTTCGAACGAAAGATGATTAGCAGACATCGGTTCAACGTGATCAAGTGGAAAAAGAGTCCACCCAACGCATGATCAACGAACGGATTATGAAATTATGACTGATGAACCTTTGATTGGAGAAGAACGATTGACGAATTCACGATTAATGGAGAAGCGATGATTGACTTGAAGTAGTGAATTTACGGTGGAAATTGCGAGATATGGTGTTGGAGCAACGGCAGATGAGCCTATGGAATATTGATATATGTTATGCATGAAAAGTGACGAAGAAACAGTTGGAATGGTATGATAAAGAGTGTTTATTGATTAAGGAAGAAGTGGTCAGCCAGATAACCAGACCCATAAAACTTACGGCAAAGGCGAGGGATGTTCCGGCCGCGATGATTATCAGGAGAAAGACGATATTGAATCCGCCAAGGATCATATACATCAGCCTCACCAGCGCTTCCGGTAATGTCCCAGGCGGTGGGTCCGATAAGAACCCTGGGTACCACGACCCATCGTCGGCCGGAGCATACTTCAGGGGACGGTTCCGAGCGCAATGCGAGATCGCCGGGTCCAATAAAATGTCGAGATCGCACATCCCGTTGATCATGACCTGCAGGACGAACGCCACGATCTTCTTCCATGACGCCCCGGCGCGGCTTCTACGCTGACGTCGAGCTTGGCAATATTCACGGCAGAAGTCTTCGCGTTCTCGGAGGCCTTGATCTATGGGGAGGTAGTGAGTTGACTCCCAGATCGCCAGCGCATGACGGTCCAGGAACGCCTGATACTTCCTTTCAAAGTTAGCAAACCAGCCAACTGAGCGGAAAGAAACGGTTGGCAGCATGTTCTTGAAAGATTTCCGGGGACGACGCGAGTACAGCAGCTCTACCTCCGGCTGGGTGATCAGGTGACTACACCACTGATCAGCCAAAGGGGAGTGCGTAGCAACTTGAAACAACATCCCTCGGGGCGTGTCAAGTAGTCGAAGACTACTTGTACCGAGACGTTGCTCAGATCAAAACCGCTAAGTTGACACGGAGTCCACGGCAAGATGTCTTCATCTGCTGCACCATCGGGCACCAAGATCAGCGACTTGTACGCACCCGTGAGAGGGAAGAGGAACCCGGTAGAACCTTGTATCAAGCGAACCCTCACTCCCGAACTCGCTGATCGTGGGAGTGGATGGAATTGAGCCTATCAGGGTAGGGAAACCGCCTTGATTGTCATCGGGCTGATCAGGAATAGGTGAATGATCTCCCTCCGACTTCTCCTCTGATAGGGGAGGAACTTGGCGTGCCGCTTGGACCGAGATGTGGACCTCGAACGTTGAGAACGTCTCGTGGGCGAAGGAGTGGGCCGAACGGTGGGATCCTCTGGTGAGTCTCCCTGAAGGTCAGCAGACGAGCTTGCGGCTTGATCAGAACTTGCACGAAAGACGCCTGCAACTGGATTAATCTGCATTTTTGGTGACAAACCAGCCAGCGCGGATTGGAGACGCAAGTGGAACGCCTGAAATTGCACATTTTCATCTTGATCCTGTCGAAACTTGGCGCGCAGGCCATCGCGATCTGCAGACACGTAATTGAAGCGGCGCCGCGCTGTCGAAAGTTCAGTTTTTAACTTGGAGTTCTCGGTGCGTAGACCCTCCAGCTCGGTCCTGCTAGCTGACGCCCCATGGACGCGATCACATATCTCATCCATCTGGGCTATGATGGCTACATATTCACCCATCTTCATACGATTGGACTCATTTTCCTCCCAGAGGTGATCGCGTTGTTGTTTATACCTCTCAGCCTCGGAGTTGAGTCAGAACGCCTTATCGACCAGGTGCTGGTTCTTGGAGACGGCCTGATCATACGCTTCTTGAAGCGTGTCCTAGCGCTGTGGAAGTTGATTAATCGTCACTTGATCAGGGAGTGCCGCAAGGCGCGAGATCTCCTGCGCGTGATCAGCAAAAAGGGCCTCCTCTTGGACCGATAATCGATAGCGATCGTGATCATGACGCCCTCCAGATCGCGGATCTGGGCGCGTTGGTCAGCTATGGTCGTCTCAGCAAACTTCAGCTTGGACGCGAGATCGTCGATCATCAACCGGACATAATCGCGCAGAGGCGTGAGCTGCTCTTGCAATCGCTGGATCTTATTCTCGCGATCAACCACTTTACGGTTGGAGTATGCGAGTTGCTGTCGAAGCATTGAGACGGTGTCCTCGAACACCGAGAGCGAGTTGGATAACACAACGACCTTCTCATCTCGCGCGTGGAGCGCCTCTTGAAGAGTGTATGCTTGATTAACCGCAGCGATCAGCTCATCGGCCCTAGACCGATTGTGGTGAAGATTACCACAAATTTGGTCACTTTTGGTCAAGGCAGTTGGTCGAATTTCGTATTGGTCTAAACAATGGGGGCTTTTTAGCCTATCAGATTCAAGGAGTGTCAAGAACGCAAGTTTTGGTGAGTCACCTGACATTGGGTATTTTACATAATTTTGTGTGGGTACATTAGGGACCATAGGGAGGTAGTATTATTGGTTAGTTGTGGTTTTTCCAAGTAAGAGTCTTTTGGTCTAGTAATAAGTGGCAAAAACCTCTTCTGGTTTTGGTCCACACTGCAACAAGGGGTCGCCGTTATTCTTTTCACGTACACTAGTCGCCTCCGCCCGCCGCGGAGTGTTTGGGGGCAGAGGGTTGAATTATCCCCTCTCGCCTATTATACCCGGTCTGGACGCGCCGCACGCGCACTTTGGCCACCGGAAGTCCCTCGACGGGAGTACGATTTGTCGATCTCGACACTTTGACACAAGTACGTTTGGAACGTGCTATTCACTGGATTGGTCTTTACGTGGAGATATCGTTCGTGGAGTTTCACGGGCATATTGGGTCTTTACGTGGACATATTGGCTTATTGTAACATTGGTTGGAGTTTGGACCGGTTTTGGTCTTCTCTCATATTGGTCAGGGGCTATACCGGTTGATTGGTCTACCCTCTATTAATTCGTATTGGTTAGGTCTAGATCGTTTGGACGATCGACCTATTGTAATCTATCTTTTGGAAGTGTTTCTGGTCTGTACGTACCTGGGGTGAAGAGTTCCGCCCTTGGTACACCTAGCCAGCACGGTCTCCGACATTCAAGACAGAATCAGATTGATCAGCGATCCCGATCCACCGAGTGTGTAACTAGCCCATTCCATCGGGTACACAAGGTGAGATGAACTTAAGTGAATCGGACCAAGTGTCTTTGGATGATGACCGGTCATCTGCCAGCAGCGGACGATCGGACCAGATTTCGAGTGGAGGTCCGCGGGGTACCCCCCCCCATAAGTTGTAAGGCTGGGCACGATGGTGGTGGTCAGGTTGTCGATACAAATGTTTTCGATTTCGAACTTGACTCCACCACAATGGTGCGCGTGCCCGGATTACTTGGTGATCGTGGATATCACCGTGCTGATATTCCATCAAAAATTGGATTCGAAGATTTGAATGATTTGAATATGGAGTCGTTCTGGAGAGGACGTAAGGAAAGGCTATCGCCTTACGTTCTCGTTGTTGATAAAGATGGCGATGTCCGATCTGGCCTGGTGGAGGACCAGATCGGGACTAATAATTTTTTCCTCACCAAAAGGCTCCCACCGGAGCCGATTGGGACTATAGCAAGTCCTGCTATAATCCCGGAAAGGATCAGGACCAAGGTCCTGATCCTATGTATGTGCATAAAAAAATTGATGGAATATCAAAAGACGAAAAATACTTGGAGGCTGATCAGACCAACCTCCCCAAGGTCCCCAAGATTCCCAAGAAAGGGTTGGGAATGCCGGCCGACGAAGACGACCTCGAAGAAAAGTCGCAGGTCGGAGATGGAGGCATCACTGAAGAAGACCTAAACAAGATGTATTACACTTTTGAGCTGAAAAGATTTGTTTGCTTTGACGTGGTCTTTCGGGTGTTGAACCTCCAGATCCCTGACCATCTTCTCGGTCCCACTACCAAGCCGATCCAGAGTGATCGCCCATTACTGTTGGTGAAGAACTTGGTGGCGATGTTGGCGGAGGTTGGCATTAAAATGCAGAACCCCGCCGATGTACAAAAACTATTTGAATTTGAGACTTGGAGGCTGAAATCGTCGATG
The DNA here is from genome assembly GCA_026184515.1 of Peronosclerospora sorghi. Taxonomy (NCBI): domain Eukaryota; phylum Oomycota; class Peronosporomycetes; order Peronosporales; family Peronosporaceae; genus Peronosclerospora; species Peronosclerospora sorghi. The sequence goes on along the minus strand of CM047582.1, from coordinate 25,699,924 downwards.
TCGACCTTCCACGACCATTTGGTACCACTGGTGGGGGCGGATTGCCGCCCAACTCCCACCGCAGCAGTCAAGGTCGCTGAAGTCTCCACAGCGCTTGCTGACATTGGTTCCGTTGACGAATCGGTTTATCAATCTCCACCGGCCTCGAACAGCTCATCAGAGTTGGAGACTGGTGACGAGCGGATGACCATGGGGGTGGACCATGCCCATCCTGAACAAAAAAGGGACATGCGGCAGCAAAGGGCTGCTTGCCAGTCGGGGCTACAGCAGCCCCCACAGGCCTCAGTTCCAGAAAAGGAGGGTATCAACACGTTGCCCATGACTCCATCTAACGTCCAAGCCATGTTTGAGACGATGATGGAGCGTTTCATGGAAGACCGGGTTAGACCACCTCTGCGGCCACATGCCCAAGACCGGTATACCCAGCAAAGTGCCAATGTTTGCCGAGATGTGGATATGGAATTGGTAACATCTGTGGACAAGCCCACTCGAAGTGATAAGCAAGTCGGCAAAGGGAAGCGCAAGCCGCAACCGGCCAGACCGCGTAGACCAAGCAAGACAAGTGACTGTGACATGGAGTCGGTCGGCGGTCTTGACGACCACTGTGGGTCAGACGGTACGGGCGCTGGCAAGCCACGAAAGGCTAACCTAGCCTCCACTATTGCTTACGACTTTGGATCTGCTGCGATTCCGCGCATCCGTATGGCCGCGACGACCGACCTCAAGAACTTCACTGGCAAGGATGCTGATGAAGACCAGGCCCGGTCTTGGTTCGGTCGGGTCAAGTCTGCGTTCCTGCGAGACCAGACCCCGAAAAGTGAAAAGTGTCTGATCTTCCGGGATTTGTTGAAAGGACCGGCTGCCAACTGGATCCAACAGTTAGGTCGGGATGTCCGGTCTGACTGGGACCAGCTATGTGCAGAGTTTGAAGGGCAATATTGTAACTCCGGATTTTCGAGTGCCCGCAAGTATCACCATATGCAGAAGCGGAGCGACGAGACACCGATCGAATATTTGCATCGGTTGAACGTGGCTGCACTTCGTGCCGGCATAACAATTAAAGAGAATAACCCGCCGAACGGTGCTGCTCTGGAACATGTGGGTCACTACATTAGTACCCTGGACGATCAAGAACTGGCGGACCAGCTTACTCTGCTGCGTCTTAGGGACGCGGGTGAAGTTGAACAGACTCTACGGACGCTACAGCAGTCACGTAGCATGAGGGCGAAGAGTGCTGGTGGATCAGGTCTCTACCGATCCAAGACCCAGAACCAGACCGATCCGGTCAAGAGACCCTGGACCAGACCGACCCGAGTGGTCAAGGCGATCGTATCCGAAGACAGCACGGGATCGGAAAGGGTAAGTGGAAGTCAATCCATCCAGGAGTTATCGGATGAAGACCAGTATCGTTACGTATATGTTGCGTGACATGTCCTGAAGACCAGGTCGAAGTTCGACCAGGTAGACCGGAAGGGAAGTAACGGAAGCAAGTCCGATCCGGACCGACCTCGTCAGAAGTGCCCCCGACTGTGGGTCGAGCAAACATGATGGTCCAAACTGCTGGAAGAAGATGGTGTGCAAGAAGTGCGAGAGACGCGGCCACCCGACTGACCACTGCCTTTTCGTGTGCCAGTCATGTGGAGAGATCCACGAGGCCGGCCACTGCAAGATTGAAGATTTTTTTTTAACATGATACGCAAGCGGTACGTGCCGGACAAGCACGCGGGGATGCTGCCGCCGGACGCGGAAAAGATGTTAAACTAGAACGCTCGCCAGTTTGGAATCTGGATGAAGCCGAGCGTTCTACGGTTCACATCTATGCATATGTTGGCAAGGAGGATAAGAGCGACAATACACGTTCTATTCCAAATTGCGTCGACCGAGACCATCCGGTCTACATTCTGAAGAACGATGAGTACTCCCAGACCAAGGTGGTTATGCAGTTGGACTTGCTGCCTGGAGAATCCCGCGGATACTGGAAGTATCACGCGCCTGATAAATGGTTCAAGCAGGCGAAAGCCTGTGGCAAGATTAATAACCAGAAATCGACGATGTTGTTCGACTCTGGAGCTGAATTCTCGATAATCGACTCCGCCTTTGCTCGTAAGGTCGGATGTCGTATAGACGATACCCAGAGACAAGAATGCGTCGGGATCGGTGAAAACGCTTATATGACCGAAGGAATAACGCGTGTGAAAATTACTTTGTCGGGATCGCTGGTCTACTTTTTCAGCGCTTGGGTTGGCAAGTTGGCTGGTCAGGACGCTTTACTAGGTATGGATTTCATGGTCTCAGCTGGTATTCACTAGACCTGTCACATGGAGTGCTTACACTCCCGGATGAGGTCCAGGTCCAGTTGCTGGTCGAAGACCTCTGTATGGTTCGTATACCGATCTGGTCCGGTGGGACCAAGACCTCACTATCCCAGTCGGTCGGTCTGCCGATACCCCGGTCGAGAAAGGTTTTCGTTCGAGGAAGTTATGGTTGACCAGGGGCAATCGGTGGGTCCCGATCTTCGTAAAGAGTGCTGGTCGACGTGATTTTGTCCGTGTTACCAATATCGGTGACAAGCCGCTGACACTGGACAATAACACTATTGTCGGTATGTGGTTAGCAGAAGGGAAGGTACCAAGGAAGATGGGGTTCGTCTCGATTGGATCGAGGCGGTATGTCGTGTGGCAAAACCTGGCGTACCAATCGACCACCGATCTTATCAGCGATGATGGGTCGGTGGAAAAGGATACCTCACCTTTAGTGGAAAGACCAAGTTATGTCACCCCAAAAAAGATGTTGGTCCGAAGAAAAGCGCCGCAGTCACCAGGAACGGTGGACCATCAAGTAGACGAGCCAAGGTTAGTCAACGTGGTGTCAGCACAAGACAGGCGACAGCGGAGCAAGAAACGGAAGAAGGGGAACATGAAATTGCTAGGTCGGACCATGACGGTATTCCTAATCAGACCGATATCAGTGAAGGACAGCCCGTCGATCAAGACCAGGGCCGTTCAGCCGGTCCAGATGGTCTAGGTGATATCGCCCCAGAATATGAACAAGTCTGTATACATGAAGGCGGGGAACAGTATATTCAGGAGCTGGAAATTCAAATGGCAGTCCTCCCTGAAGTGTCTGCCGACTCTCCCGAAGTTACAACGGATGGTTTACAATTGGGTGATCAAGACCTTAACAGTCCAGACCAGATCGAGCAGTTGAAGATTATCATATGGAAGAAAAGACATCTGCTGATCGGAAAGGGCAACGCCTTACCACCTGAAGCCCGTGGTACGATTTGCGATATTGACGTTGGATATGCCAAGCCGATTGCCCAGCGATGTCGACTCGTGGCGCCACAGTACCGTGAAAAGCTCTCTGATCTCATTAAAGGACTGTTGGTCACCAAGATTATTAGACCATCGACCTCGCCATGGGCCTCGCCGATCGTAATTGTTATCAAGAAGAACGGCGTTGACATTAGACTGTGCATCGACTATCGGCTGGTAAATCGGTTGACTAAACTCATGGTGTACCCGATGCCGCTGATTAATTATCTGTTGGAAGACCACGACAAGACCTTGTGGTATTGTTCGCTAGATATGGCAAGTGGATTTTAGGTGGTCTCGATGACTGATGGAGCCCGTGAGATTTCCGCATTTGTGACGCCGTTTGGTCGTTTTGAGTGGAATCGTATGCCGTTCGGTCTGAATAACGCACCCGAAATCTATCAAAGGCTGATAGACAACGCATTGTACGGACACTTCAAGATCAAGACCGATCGGGACCTGTCGAAAATTATGATGTGTTTAGAGAGGGTGAACCCGATCGGGAAAGAGGACCGTCCGTTCTAGGGAGGCGGTCGTACGTCGACGACATTCTGATACCTGCCTCGTCATGGAACGATCTGTGCGAGAAGGTTGAACGATTGTTGGAGACATGCGACCGCTGGAACCTGTCTATCATTGCCGTGAAAAGTTTTTGGGGCATGTCCAAGGTCGCCTATTTAGGCCATATGGTCTCGAACAATGGTCTAGAGGCTAATACCAAGGACCTGGATTCGCTGAGTAACCTCCCGTTCCCCAGATCACTGAAGGCAATGCATTCCTTCATGGGAAGCTCGAATTATTATAGCCGATTCATTGAAGACTTTGTTATCTACGCGGCTGTGCTGTACGAGCTCCGGGAAGTTGACTATCATATGTTGCGCGAAGGAGATCGGGCAACTTTACAGGAGGGCGCCGACTCTGGTCTTGCTGCAGTTTGTCCGCAAGTGGAGGCCGAAGATCATATGAAGCATGCACAGTTTGCCTTTGGTATGTTGAAGGTTAAGATGGCGACGGCACCGATTCTCAAGCATTTCACTCCCGAAAAAGTGCCTACCCTTATTGTATATGCCAGTAAGTGGGCTATCTCGGCCACTTTAGTGCAAGATCACGATGGTGTGTATCATCCAGTCACGTTTACGAGCCGGACGCTAAAACCAAATGAAGTGAATTATGGAATTGTCGAGAAAGAAGTTCTGGCGTTGCTACGAATTCTGGATGTGTGTTACAACCTGCTGGTCGGCCGACCTATAAAGGCCCTGTCAAGACGGTCTACTTTGTCCTGGCTATTATCATCCAATGGGATGGAAGGACGTCTAGGCAGATGGTCGGCGGTCTTGTCTCAGTGGACCCTCGAGGTCGTTAAGTGCACCGGGGGCGAGGAAGAGATATTGGGCACATTAGCTGCCAGTATCACCCCTCGGTCTGAAGTGGACGAGGCATTGATAGCGATTGCCCCGAGGAAGCAACCTCGGCAGTCAGTTTCAAGACCGCCACCGACCGTCGACCATGATGAAGATCTCTTGGTCTTAAGTTTTGACGGATCGGCAAGCGTGAAGAAGAAGGTCGGCGCCTATAGTGCCATATTGTGGAAGTTGCCACAATGGTCTATAGTTGCAGCCGCTGCCGATTTCACGCCGGATATTACTGTTAACAAGGCGTAGTACCGAGGTCTACTTCTATGTCTGGACCTGCTGTCGTCGCAAGAGAAGGGGCGAGTCATCATATGTGGTGACTCCAACCTAGTGATCAGGCAGATCACCGGAGAGATCGACTGCAAGGCTCCACGACTAAGGACGATAAATGATCGAGTAATGAAGGCATTGAAGGACCACCCCAACCACGAGCTATTGCACGTGAAACGGGACTGGAACAGAAGCGCCGACTACCTCGCGACCAAGGCCATGCAAGACCAGACCGGGGCTACGATCACCGAGAAGGCCGTTCTGGATGAATTGGTGAATATAAACAGGCTCCCAGAGGTGATCGGACCCAAGAACGCCCCAGTCCAGGTGCATGTGATGGTCGCGACTAGATCAAAAGCTCAGAAGTCTCGCCGACCGTTCCCGAAGGAAAGTTCGAACGAATATGCAGTTCAACAGTTAAGGATGGAACGGATCCTCAAGGCGCAGGACGAAGAAGAATGGATTATGAACCTGAAGACCTACCTGCGTGGTGAACTGTCCAAGTTGACGAACGATCAAGCGAAATAGTGCATCAAGATCGCGGATAGCTACGAAGTGGATGATAATGGATTATTGTATTACTGCCGCGATGCCGACCAAGACAGTGCAGACCGGGACCGACTGGCGAAATTAGTGATCCCCGAGTTGCTGCATCCGGATGTCCTTCATCACTATCACGTGAGTCTAGAAGGGGGACATCAGGGCATAGACAGGACCTATCACAAGATCAGGTCCCACTTCCACTGGAGAGGTATTTTCCGCAGTGTGAAGAAATATGTGGGCTGTTGCACGGATTGCGAGACCGGAAAGGGTAGACCGGTAATCAAGGGGCGATCGCCCGGAAATATCGAAGCTAACTACCCTTTCCGGGTCATTGCGATGGACCACATACCGTCACTGCCTAGATCGACGCGCGGCAACACTGAGCTGCTGACCTGGGTAGACCTGTTCACTGGTCTAGTTATTGCGAAGGCAAGTGCATCTTGGTCTGCGGAGCAGATCGCCCAGAGCTACGAAGAATGTGTGTTCCGAAGATTAGGCGCCAGCGTGGTCATCAGGCACGATCGGGAACCCGGTTTTATGGCCGATGTGTTCCGGTCGTTCAATAACATGCTGGGAAAATTGTTTTCATTAACTTTAGTCAATAACATGCTGGGCCAGAAACAGAGTGCGACGATGGCCTATCGTCCGCAAGCAAATGGATCGGCGGAACGCATGGTGCAGACCATAACGAGGGCTATCAAGATGTACGTTGCTGACCCAGACCAGCGAGATTGGGACGAGTATGCAGAAAGGCTGGTGTTTGAACTAAACTCGTCGACCGATCGGGTCCGAGGAGAAACGCCTTTTTATCTGACATATGGATGGGACCCTCGGTCGACACTGGAAGCTGCGATACCTATCGGTTGCACCCCGACCCGCGATCGTGATGCTCGACGATGGCGCATGCAGGTCCAGAAACACTACCATCATGCAAAAGAATTCGTCAACGAAAAGCTGCGTCAGTCCACACAAGACCGGGCAGACCGGACCAATGACCAGGTCCGACCGCACGGTATAGAACCAGGGGCGAGGGTATGGCTATACCTAGACCGAGTGAAAGAGGGCTATGCGAAGAAGCTGGCTCACATGTGGCACGGCCCTTTCCGTGTTGCCGAGCTGATCGGTGAGCACGCTGCCCGTCTAGTAACAACTGGTACAGATTACAAGGTCTTCCCGATCGTGCATGTGTCCAAGTTGAAGCTGGTCCGATAATTTTCTGATCGACCCAAAACTCCCTGTCTGGTAGACGAAGAAAAAAATTTGATTTCGATGAAGCGTTACTGCCGGAGGACAGTTGGGAACAATCATTAGAGGAAGACGAGTTTGAAGTGGAGAAGGTCTTAGATTTTCGGTCGACCAAGAAGACCAGGTTCGGTCGGACTCACCTAGAGTACCTGGTCCGATGGAAGGACCATGATGAATCAACTTGGGTCGACGAGCTCGATTTGAATTGTGGGGCTCTTCTACGAGAGTTCGAACTAGAACAAGTCAGTCGTAATCGCTTCGCAGTGATGCATACTCATGAAGACCAAGACCAAGACACGCAGTAGCATTGGTCGGTCTAGACCGGTGTGAAGATGCGGAAGGTCCGGCGTTGATGTGAAATTGTGATGAACTGTGACGAATTGGAGTATCGGAATGACGAATGTGATGACTATTTTTCGTGATGGGGGTGGAACTGTTTACGATAACGTGTTCGGTGCAACTATGGAGAGAGTGGTAAAATTAGTTCAAGTGATTTGACGATCGGAAATATGAAAAAGAAATGATGACATGTATTACGAGTTATCTGGTCTACTACCTGCGACTTCACTTGTTATCGCCCCACAGACGGCCGATGACCATCGACGGATGATTTTTCACTTGATCCTGAAACTGGTTACGCCAGGGGTCCTTCCGGTCAAGCTGGACCAAAGCATCCTTGAGGTCCGCGCCCGGCTCAGCGCAATCAATACCGGGGTACCATATGCCGTCGTCAATCAGCAGTATGGTCTTCTCAACGCGACGCCTCGGCATGTGGAGGAACACCGGGTACAAGAACACGTCGACGTCACACTCGCGGGCTCGCATCCCGTCCAAAATGTACTGGCACAGGGACTGCCAAGCCTCGCCCGCCCGAATTCGACGTCGCTTGCGCTTTCTCTGGAACGTCGCCAGGCCCGGATCTTGTCGCACCCGGTCGGGGGGGAAGCATCAAGTAGTGGGACGCTTCCCAAATTGCTTGGCCGTGGATCTTGTTGAAATTCTTCACCCGGCCTAGCAAAGTGCCGATCCACGGAGTCAAGTGGAACACAAGTCCTATCTTGGGGTGTTCGAAAATTTCCCATGGTTCATTGCCGTATAGGCGGGAGATCTGCGCCGACGTAATCAAGTCCGCCCTCCATGCAGACGCGGCAGGGGTTTTCTTGGCCGGTGGAAAAATCCAGGGGTACGGGCGGGAGAAAGACCGGGCCAGAAGCTGCTTGGTCAGGGTAGACCGGCGCAAACAGCCGATTTGCCCCTACGACCACGGCAAAGTGATTTCAAACGTCCGCGGCGGAAGGGAAATGGTGTCAACCGCCATTTTCTTTAGTAGAGCGTACTTGTGAAGCTCAGATGTCCCGGGGAGAACCGAAGGCGCCGGCTGCGCTAATATCGATACTGGTGTGGCGTCACTTGGCAAACCGGTCTTCTGTTCTGACCCCAATGTCGACGCCACTTGGATGAAACTTTCACGTAAATTCGTTCGTGACTTGGACTGGATGGCGACCATAAACTCGGAATCGCAGGACCCTTCGCTGGAGTCCTCCTCGGACGAGACCCCTGTGTGCTTGGTGCGATTTGCAGTACTGCGCGAGGGCGCTCGACTTTCCGAGGGGCTGTAGATTTCGTCCATGTCCGAGTCCGAGTCCATAAGAAGCGCCTGTGTCTTGGCTCGCTTATGAGGCACTGCACGCTTCCCCTCGAGTCAGGGTTCTCGCGCAGTGCCCCACGCCCTCGAGCTACCCGGCGCGTCCGCGCGCTTCTTCGATTTTTGTGCAATTTTGGGCTGCTGAATATCAGCCAATGAACGATGTCGGTCTTGGTCCTGCTGCAAGCGGTCTTGGTCTTGCTCCGAGGCAACTAAGGTTGCCGACGCAGACCAATCTATGCTGGAGGAAGCAGCCGAACAGGGATGCAGCAAGTTCATCAAGAGCTGGAGGCACTGTTCTAGTGCCACCTGACGACGACCCGACTCTAGCGTCCAAGCGTCTGATTTGTCTTGATAAGACCGGACCTTCCCGGTCTGGTCTTGAATTGAAATCTGAAGCTCGGCAATGCGTCGCGCGAATTCGTCGCCTTGCATGCGCAGTGAGGTCGCGTCGAACTGTCCGTCCAGCTGCTGCCGGCGAACAAGTGCAAGTTGATCCCGGAGATGGGACTGATGAGCCTCCAGACGGGACAGCTCATGACGCGCGCTTACCAGCTGCTCTAAAATTGGTCGAAGCTGGCCAACATGATCGTCGCACTGCCTATCGGCATCAAGCAAGGCACCTATTGCCTTGACGACGCTGGGAGGGATGACAGCTGAAGACAAACGAGGGTCAAGACAAGTACAAGACGAAGACCAAAGATGCGCACCTCGTGTTGCCTGATGGGCCACCTGGGTCCTGAGACGCATGTTTTCTGCAAGCATATCCTGCATCTGCGTGTCGGCTTCAGCCTGACGCCATTCCGATGTTTGAAGTGCACGAGAGTTACGTGGGCTGTCAGACCGAGCCGACCGGACAGGCGAAGCAAGGTGGGGCAACTCGGCGCATAGAGTTTCTGCAAGAACAACAAGAACAAGCGTCAAAGGGAAGCATAAGAAGATCAAGTGCAGTAAAGGCAGTACCTGATGCAGGTGTCGAAGATGTTTGGTCCATGGGGAAGAAGTGTGAGTGACCAAGGTCCAGTTGGTCGAGTGATGGGTGAGTCAGCCCGTTATCGTTGTGCGACACGGTCGGACTCAGGGGCGGCTGTGGTGAAGTGTACCACAAATTTGGTCACTTTTGGTCAAGGCAGTTGGTCGAATTTCGTATTGGTCTAAACAAGGGGGGATTTTTAGCCTATCATATTCAAGGAGTGTCAAGAACGCAAGTTTTGGTGAGTCACCTGAATTTGGGTATTTTACATAATTTTGTGTGGGTACATTAGGGACCATAGGGTGGTAGTATTATTGGTTAGTTGTGGTTTTTCCAAGTAAGAGTCTTTTGGTTGCGGATTTTCCAAGTAAAAGTCTTTTGGTCTAGGAATAAGTGGCAAAAACCTCTTCTGGTTTTGGTCTACACAGCAGCAAGGGGTCGCCGTTATTCTTTTCACGTACACTAGTCGCCTCCGCCCACCGCGGAGTGTTTGGGGGCAGAGGGTTGAATTATCCCCTCCCGCCTATTATACCCGGTCTGGACGCGCTGCACGCGCACTTTGGCCACCGGAAGTCCCTCGACGGGAGTACGATTTGTCGATCTCGACACTTTGACACAAGTACGTTTGGAACGTGCTATTCACTGGATTGGTCTTTACGTGGAGATATCGTTCGTGGAGTTTCACGGGCATATTGGGTCTTTACGTGGACATATT